>CM060964.1:161380564-161535564 GCA_030765045.1 Tenodera sinensis | reverse complement strand
TAGCAAAACTAGGAGTTGCTTTGGAATAAAGTTGATGATATAATGGTAATCAAACCAATAATTTTGTTTTTAAGCCAATAAAATTAATTGCAAAATATGTTAACATTTTTGAATTGGTGAGGAATATGTTTATGGAATTACCTGAATTTCAGAGTGAAAATGATTTAGGTACTTTTATGTTGTACTGAATTTTGCACACACGCCCAAAATTTGTACTAGGATAGGGATGAAATTGATGTATTGCATGTTCTGCTAATGCTTAAACTAAATGACCATTTCACAGGTGTGGTTAGAAATCTATTAAATGTTTATGGCCACCAATATCAAATGTGACAGTGCAAGATTCTTTTCTCATTATTCATTAGTTACTGGCAAGAGAGCTTCAATCAAGTGTGAAGACATTGTAACTTGTTGTTGTTGTTGTTGTTTTCTAGTGCCTTGCATCTGGCAATGAAGCCATTAGCATTCGTGCTTTCCAATACTTTTGAACTGTACTTTCTTCTGATCTTAATGCTTCACAGGTCTTCAAGTGTTCTTCATTCAACATTGTAACTTGTTGAATGTTGCAATTCAGTGACATGGAATAAGCTTCTGGATAATATAAGACTTCCTACCATCCACATAAATATGATTTTGAAAATAACTTGCTTTTCAGTTAAACCTAGCACTAACACTGATCGTATTAATTATTTTTCTATGATATTAACATCAATTAATCTCACTGTATATTATTGTGTAAGATGAGTTATTCCTTTGTATTAAATGGATTTCAATGTTGGATATTAAACTAACCAAGCATGTTTTGCTGTTCTCTCTTTTGTGAAATAATCATGAAGTGGTTATTGTTAAAATAAATTATACAAATTCTCAAAAGAGAAAATTTTTAAGATACCACAAAAAAGAAGAAGCAGTAGCAGCAGGATGAGGAGGAGTAGGAGAAGGAGAAGAAGAGGAGGAAGAAGAAGAGTAAGAAGAGGAAGAAGTAAGAAGGAAAGAAGGAAGGAAAGAAAGAAAGAAAGAAAGAAACAAACAAAGAAAGAAAGAAAGAAAGAAAGAAAGAAAGAAAGAAAGAAAGAAAGAAAGAAAGAGAAAGAAAGAAAGAAAGAAGGGAAGGGAAGGGAAGGGAAGGGAAGGGAAGGGAAGGGAAGGGAAGGGAAGGGAAGGGAAGGGAAGGGAAGGGAAGGGAAGGGAAGGGAAGGGAAGGAAAGGAAAGGAAAGGAAAGGGAAGGAAGGAAAGAAACACACAAAGCTCTGCTCACAGCATCTACCAGTTAGCTATATTTTCTTTTAACCGTGTTTTGCATACTAAAGAGAACACAAATATCTTTAAATCCTATATAAGTATTATTAAAAAAATGGTTTAATTGCATTTGAGAGTGCTGATAAATAATTATACAATAATCCACTAATGAGTTATTCCACATCAAGCTAAATACACATAAAACATTGATTTCTCTGAATTTTTTTAAACTTTGGTTTAGGTGTTCCACACATAAAATGAATGGACATGTATTTTATATTTTTCTGAAAATCATTATTTCATGATTTATAGCTTACTTAACATTTTTCTTACATGCACACAATACTACGTAACACCAATTTATTCTCAGAGTACAAGCGATCAGGGATAAAAACAATACAAAACAATACATTGTTTTGTAGATAAAACATGGTTTTCCTCATTTAAAATAGGTACTATTTATTTGGACTAAAACACCAATCACATTTTTAAGATTGAATATTTTAACTGTAATATCATATTGAACTCTACAATATTAAAACCTGAAAAAAAAAAAAAATATATATATATTTCCGGTGAAATCTTGACATCGAAGTTTTGGGTGGAATACAATACTTCCCCTACTTACCAGTAGAGAAAGTAAAAAAAGTAAGGAATCTGCGATAGATTTTTCTTTACACCTGTTAATATCAGGATGGAATCTTCTTTGAAAGTATATTTTAAAGACTTAGTGTTAGCACATATAGTTTCAGAACTGTGACTGAGAGTTTTATGCTGTTGCAGCATGCAGCCTGATGGATTATTCAGTATAAATAAGATCTGGTATCACTTCCAGTATTTGGTATTACTTAGCAACTGGAATATGATTTCTAAGAAACTTCTGTGTTTCATTTTAGGTGATATTTTGTGTTCGGAAGTTGATATTTAACTCCGTGGTTTGTGAAGGTGCATAATGAGTGAACTAAGAAAGATTGATAATCCATTTAATGTTTCCAAGCATAACATAAGTAATAAATCATTAAGCTTAGCTACTGCAATATGCCTATAAACTTAAAACTGGACAACCTAACTTTGCCACCAGACATAAAATTGTTATGCATGTCAAAAAAAATTCCCAAATTAGTACCCACTGTTAACTAGATCGTGTGCTACAAAGTACCTGTGCCAGCCATGAATAATCCACAAGTGGTTTTTAGTACTGCAGGTAAGACTAACAGCTCACCTTCTGGTGGTTTTACTAATTTAGATATAAGTGTTTCTAAGCTGAATGAAAGCTTGGTGATTTTGGGCAAATTGCCCATTATGAAAAGGAAACTAATCCATGTACATGTCCATAGCAAACATGCTGAGAACAATTGACAAGAGATCCAACAACAGACTACTGCTGCTGCTCTGGAACCTGGCTGTGCTCTGCTTTGTAGCTTATGTTGTTTAAGATGAACTATACAAATATGTTGCTTTTAAGCAAATATAAACAAAAAGCATCAAGAAATGTGTTTATATTTTTAAACATATTTAAACATACTGGTTAATAACAGCATTTAGTTTTTAAATTTTTTATCTTTAAAAACTGATATAAACTATTAATTACATGCTTTCGCTTGCAATTAACTAATTCAACTGCAAAAATGGAGATATTGAGATTATCACTTCACTGGTTCCGGATGAGTCTATTCTAGTTTAGCACAACAGATTGAAGCAATAGCCACCATCTAACAGCAGTTTTAACAATAGCTACTACATAGCTTTACGGAGATTTACAAAGAGATGAATATCTCAGTTTGTGATTTTGGTGTTTGGTGTTAGTTAATCACAGTTCAGTTGCAATAAATTGTAACTAAAAGCTATAAAGCTTTATGTTGAACCTTAAAACAATTTTGTCACATATGAGGTGCTTACAACAGAAGGGTGTAAGCGCCAAAGTACGTATTTTTTGTTTTTCTTGCAACATATAGTACGAAGCCTACTCTTTAATGCCTGTTAAGTGTGAATGGTTGATAAGCCCTGAATATGAACCAATTCTCCATTTGAATACAGCATGGTGTTAGACCTTACGTGCTTCAGCCGAATCTAGAGAATAGCAAAGCCGGAGCCGGGCACTATGCTGTGACAGTTGCTCTTTAACAGAATGTACCAATTAATCACTTAAGAGAGGGTACTGTTTATTTTCAGGCCTTTATCCCTCATAAATAGTTATTCCTTAACCTTTCAAATATTTTTGCAGTTTTGTAAATAGTTTTTGCCTAGATGTACTCCTGCCTGTACGGGTTATTTCTTTAGTTCAGTCTGTTGCTTTTAAAGAAACCTGTAACATGTTTTAGTGGCTTGAAGCTCTCGGTTTAACTTCTGTTTAGCATTATGTTTCTAGAGTTGTGTTGTTTACTAACAATACCATTGAACAAACCTTTAGTGCATTTAGTGTAGTGATTTACTTTTATTAAGCACTATGAGTGACACAGACAGTGATTTTATTTCTCACCACGTTAAGTCATCCCAGAAAATGCTGCATGCAGAAAATGGAAAATGCATATGGCCAAGAAGAAGAGAAATACAGGTGAAGAACACGTAAGTTAAAAAACCAAACATGTAGTAAAGGCACACACCAGAGGTAGAAGAAGAGGCAGCAGCGGATGATGATACTTCACATTACTAACATACTCTGGTTCCTCACGACACAGCTCAGCGGTTAAACATCTTCGGTGATCTAGCCATACTTTTTGTTAACTTACCTCTATATTCACTTTAGAAGTATTGTTTGTTAGTATTAGAACAAATATTTACCAATATTAGTTAAAGTATTGCTTGCAAAATGCTAACTTTACAAGTAAGCGTTTTGGTTATAACGCGCATGAAAGCATACGTTATCTGAATTATATTGTTGATTACATTAACCTTCTGAAATCTTAAATATGTGCCAAATAACATTTTACATTCCTAAGTAACAGTATTAATGCGTTAGATTCACATCTGAGCAAGTTTTAATCTCTCTATAGATGAGTTTAATATGTACTGCATAATAAAACTTTAATCACATTTTTCTCAAAACTAGCTTTTGGAACATATGCTTTTGATATTCTAAGGGCCTCATATCATCTGTAAGATACTCTAATTGAAAGGTAGAGGGGGGTGCCATTTTTTGCAAGTAATATTACACAATATTTTCCAATGCACTGTGCAATTTTTTTTAATATATTACAATTTAAAAGAATAGGAATTTACAACAAAATTTACTTTGCTTTTGTAAACCATGGACAAAATTTAAAGTGAATCGGAGATATGATTATCAAATGCTTTGAAAATTTGTGCAAGTTGACATGGAATGACTAATGTACATTCATATTACTTTCAAACTTCAACTTCAGAAGACCACTCCTATGTATGTCCATTCACATAGTGAATATTAATGTGGAACATAGTTCCTCTCATGTTACATTTACTTTCATTAACTGAAACACTGCATGCATGACATAGTGAACAGTGTAAGAAGGCTACTTACACATGCAAACATAAAAGAATATATTTTGGACAAATTAAAAGTTTCCATGCAATACTTTCTCTGCTTAAGCAGCAATTTCATTCAGGATGTAATCTACATTCTTTTTAGCCAAGGATTCATCCTTATCACTTGAACTGTAGTCTATATATTCACCATTTGCAGCTTCATAAGATCTGATGCCTTCAGAAATTAGTGCAGCTTTTTTTTTTTTTTTTGTTTTGTTTGGAATCATTTACTGAATTATCAATTAATTCCAATTCTTCCTACCTTTTAAGCGAATGAGACACTTTTCTTGAAAAAAGGGCTTCTGAAGGTACTGCATTGCTACTTAGTTCAAGAGTTCCTAAATATTTCATCCTCTATTATTTTACCTTTTCTTTTTTAACTCATTAAAATCACCAGCGTTGAAATGCATTCTATGAACTCCACAATTCTTTTTTATACCACAGCATTTTTGTGCTTAATGCAAACAAGCAGTTTGTTGTTCAAATTGTGTGTTTTTGTCTTTATCAGCCAATGTATAGCAATCAAAACTTCTAAGTAGACCAAAATTATTTGAAAACAACCACGAGCACTGCATCTGTATGCAGGCATCTTCACTTTGTTATACTTCAAAGGTATATTCTGGCTTTTAACTTCTTTCTTTATGACTGATTTCTACACATAATTTCTATATTCTCATAACTTCATATGTGACCTGATGTATCCCACACTTGATAAAAAGGTCACACTGTAGCCAAGGGGTTATACCGTTCGCTTCTCACCAAGGCAGCCCGGGTTCAAACCTCGGCAACTGCCTGTGGGATTCGTGGTGGACGAAGCGGTGCTGGGGCAGGCTTCCTCCGGGTTCTCCGGTTTCCCCCACCATCTCATTCCACTGGTGCTCCATCTTCATTCCATGCATCATCATGGTGTGGAGAACTGAGCATGATTTCTTTTATATTTATGTTAAGACTAGAACATAAAGGGATGAAAGCTGCAACCATAGCCAAGGTCAGCGAGCTTACTCATCCCTTCAGAATAATAGCATGTAACCACAAAGGGGAAGACTCTTAGAAAAGCCAACTGAACAGTTTAGAAACACCTAATTAAAGTTGCCTCTCTCTGTGTAGTGCTCAAACTGTGTAGCAGTTTTGTCCCAGTCTGCTACCCAATGCATACATGTAAGCAAACAAATAGTTACTTTAAATCTGTGTACCACGAGGGCAAGGAAGAGGTTTGACAGGAACTACTGACCTTGATCCATGGTCATCACTAGAGCCCGGATGTTTAGGCATTTATTTTGGTTAAAATAGGCAGGCATGTAGGCACTAAAAACAGTAAAAAAAGGCAGGAAAATAGGCATTTATTAATCACCAACACAGACAAAAATAGACAAATACTTAATAAACTATCTCATATGTAGTCACTTTTCTTGGTTACATGCCACAACAAGATGCTTTTTAAGTTGTCAACTGACATACTGAGCCACCTGTCAGAGAGAAGGTTTTTCATGCTGGAAAAAGATCTTTCTACTTCTACTGAAGTGATTGGAGCAAACTTAAACTACTTATTTCAGAAGGTCTCATATGAACAACAACAGAACTTTTACCTTGTAGAATATCATGAATGTTTTTGAGTTTCTCTAGGTCCTCATTAGCACTTATAACACGATTACACTTTTCACTAACAGCAACCCCTTTGTTTCCTTGAGCTTGTTGTAGTTGATTTATTACATTTTCTACATCCGCCATAGATGAAACCTACATATCACCTTGTTTCTCCAACTAAGTAATTGCTCTTGGTATCACACAAAAGTGTGCTGCTATAAATGCCAGGTCATTTTTGAGTTCTTCATTGTACAACAGCCTTTTCACCTTGTGAACTGAAACATATTCGTCTTCTGATAGGGCATTAACTACCATACATATTTTGTCCAGATTGTTGGCATAATATTCAGCAGCAGAGATCCAGGTTCCCCATCTAGTCAAAATGGACTATGGGGGCAAACTGAGTTCTGGTGCTATGTCCTTGAAGATTCTGATTCGTGAGGGAGATTTTAAGAAGACTCTTCATGTTTGAAATCAGCTTGTCTACATCAGGATACGTACTTCTTCACCGATTCTGTGCAACCCATGGCACAAGCACGTGAGATGAAGCATTTTTGGAAAGAGAACTTTCAAGGCTTTAGCGGCTTTTTTCATATAATGTGGTACATCTGTGACGAAAAGCAGGACATCATCATGCTGTATTCCATGTGGCCAGAGAAGTATCAAGGCATTTGTCCACAACTGTGCGGCTGTGGAACCATTTGCTCTCTCCATCTCTTCTGCAGTCAAAAGAAATACTGAGGGATCATCTTGCGTTGGTTCCATAGTTCCGATGATTACACTGCCAATGTAATGCCACATTGCATCCGCTGTCTCGTCAATAGAGATCCATATTTTCTTTCCTGCAACTCCATTACAAATCCTCTGAACAGTCTCTCTGTACCAGACACTCAAATATTTTTTTTCTGATTGTGGACTCCGATGGAACCTTTTGGTTTGTGTATTTCTCCAGGAACATTCAGATGGAATGGTTTTCTAGCTTCCAAAAAGGAATTCCTGAGTCTAAAAAAGGCTTGCACAGACCCAGAGAAAACCGAGATCGTCTACTAATTGTTGCAATCACTGTTGATATTAAACAGAGCTTCTTCTGCCCGGCCATTTTAGTAATGCCAGTCTTATGCTTCGCTGCTGCAAAATGTTGAAGTATAAAATACCCTTTCTCATGGTTAATTGTTTTCTCAAAAGCTTTGCACGTCAAAACAGTACCATCGGTAGATAGCGTATCTGAACCGAATTCAATGAAATAACCATGCAGTTTACTACTTAACTGTGCACTCACTTTATGATGAATATTGTAATAATTATGAGAACTCCACATGGAGTTGTTTAATACAAGTTCAGTCTCAAACTAACAGATTCTACTTGCTGAGGCGTGAGTGTGTCTACTTTCTTTCAGAGATTGGGAAAACCTGACCGTGTGCTGTCTCAAAAAGATGGGTGTGAGAAGAGATTAGAGAGTTCGAAGTATGCAATAATGGGATCCGGAGAAAAATGTAACTTTGCAGAGCTACCTTGCTTGAAAATGGATGAGTTAACCATCAGGTGAGGGGGGCGAATAATACAAATCTTACAGAAGACTCTTGCAAACATGCATTCCTTTCTACATCCACGACGTAATACTTTCTTTCGCTGGTAAACTCCAAAGTAACCTGTTATACTGTTCAAACACTTCTTGGAAATATATGCATTGCTGGAGAATAAGATTCTCAGCAAATAACTGTGCGAGGTGATATATATTTTTAATTCGTACAACCATTATTTTTTATTTTTTGATATAATGCACGAGAGCTCTTTTTACTTTCTCTACTGGTAAGAAGGGGAAGTATTGTATTCCACCCAAAAATTTTATGTCGAGATTTCACCGGAAATATATGTTTTGAGACCCCCTGAATCCAAAAAAAAAAGCATTTTTTAAAATGTATTAAAAATAAAGAAAATATACAATAACAAGATAAAAAGGTTAAAAAATGTGGTTAACTTTAAAATAGGCAACGAGAGCGAAAATAGGCAAAAAGAGCAAACTAAAAATTGTGTCCATCGTCCCCAAATGTGTGGAAACGTGCTTATCGCTAATAGGTCTTTCATATATACTCTCTGGTTAAAAAAAGGCATTTTGCCTAACCTCCAGGCTCTAGTCATCACCTAATGGCAATCAAATTGGGTGATACAGCTCAACAGCCGCATCTTCCCAACTGTCTTCACTGAGATATCACCTATTGGGAATGGCCCCGACCAGCATGTGAAGCGGTCAGTCACCATGAGGCAGTACCACAATCCCTTAGGCAATGGCAGGAAACCAATGTGGAGGAAGCATCAAACAGACACAGCGAAGTTGCCAACAGGAGGGTTCACTGTGGCACACAATCTTTTTGCGTCGATAAGGCTGACAGGTGCAAGACCAAGTGCAGCAGTCCGTTTAGTTGTTGGGTCATACAAAGCAATGTAAGACGAGCTTGGATGTGATATTCAACCCCAGGTATGAGAGTTCACAAGCAATTTGACAAATTTAACAACATACGACCGAGGCTTCAAGGTAGACAGGTTGCAGTAGAGTTTCACTTGTGAGCTTGGGACGATGACTTTCTCCAGGAGGAGGCTGGTGTACCCTGCCAAGAGGGATCTGACGAGTGCAGTAGCATCCATGGACAATGTGACAGCTGGCAAAACAGAGTGCCTGCGACAATGTCGCAGTCAGGGAGATGGCAGATTTTGTGGTGAACTGCACCATGAAATCCAGGTGGTTGAGCTACCATGGTGAGAACGCATCAGTCTTTTGTCGGAGGCAGTAGATCAGCGGCTTGTAATCCGTGAAGACTGAAATGGCAAACTTCACAACAGATGCCTAAAGTCTTAAAGGCCTCATACCGTGAGCAGCTCCTCATTGTATGAGCTTACCATTACTGTCTTGGGCTCAACTTCTTGAAAAAGAAAGCCAGCAGTTGCCAGGTGCCACTGATCTGCTGTTGGAAGGCAGCTCCCAGGGTACTACGGGAGGCATCAGTCACAAGTGTGAGTGGAGTGGATGAATCCGGATGGACCAACAGCCCAGGGCTATGGAAGGTCTGTTCAGTGTTGCATAGCTTGAAGGAATTGACTGGAGACTCTAGTTGGCCTAAAGGTGTTATAATGGGCATCTTCAAAACTTCCTCCATGTGGACAGGTATCTAGTTGCAGACACGCACCAAATCAGCAGATGACACAGCCCATTAACTGCTTGGTATAGTCCAGGTTGCAGTGCCTGATGTAGCAGTCCCAGGATTTCTAAGTCCGGTAGTGGTTGCAGGGGCACCAGCAATCATTCTTGGCAGCCAGATGCAGATCAGATGCCCAGGAACTCTCAAAACGGCAGGTTATGCCATCTTGAAGCATGGTGTCAAACTCAGTCCTGTCGATTACCAGACGCTCTGGAGCAAGACAGCAAAACATAGGAAGCCCAGGCATGGTGCAGATGAAGTTCACCATTGAATGGCGAACCTCACGGGGTGCTCCATTAGGGCACGTTAATGCTGGAAACTCAGCCAGAATGTGCTAAATGGCCTCTAGCATATCTCTCATTTTTATTGGTGCCAAGCAAATGAGTATTCAAGGATTAACAGAAAAAAATTCCTTATAATACTACATTAATCAGAAAAAGGAAAAGAAACCACTTTTGGGAAAATGAAAGCGAATGGAGAGATGAAGAGGAATTACAGTGAAGAATCTGCCTTTAAAACAGTAAGTATTGCTGATGCATTTAATAATGTTAATTTTATAAAAATGTTTTTACAGTTGTCCCTTATCATCCAATACTGCAGTTGTGTACACTATGCTGTTTCCATATGAAACAATCTTAAAATTGGCAGTGCTCC
The DNA here is from genome assembly GCA_030765045.1 of Tenodera sinensis. Classification (NCBI taxonomy): domain Eukaryota; kingdom Metazoa; phylum Arthropoda; class Insecta; order Mantodea; family Mantidae; genus Tenodera; species Tenodera sinensis. The sequence goes on along the minus strand of CM060964.1, from coordinate 161,525,391 downwards.
ACAGCATTCCTTGAATTTTCAACTGTCAACTAAGAATGCATGAACATGAATGCAAATTGTACATTATACTGACATTTTTCAAAAGCTTAGTTTTCAGAAAGCTACGTTAACTCTGTAACAAAACACTTCAGTTGTCTGGAAAGTCATTTGAAATGTGTCTGTTACAGAAAAAGCAGTATATGAGTAATCTAGTACACACAGCATTTATGCACTTACAAATACTGGCTGCTCAATGTGATATACCTGAAGAATCAGCAGCTACCACTAGGTTGCTTTATTTTATGCAAACTGCTAAGCATTTGATGAGCATTCAGTCAATATTTTTTTATTTTTTTTTTAACATCCTCCAACATAGTGTCATATCGGACAGTGAATGAATGAAATGGATGAAATGATGCTCAAATGGTCCATAGAGCTTTAGGTTACCCAACATTCGTCTTCTCAGGATAAGGGAAACCTCAGTAAAAACCTTAACTGGATAACTCACCCTAAGTGAAATTTGAACTCGTGACCTCTTGGACTTGAGGCAGACACGCTACCACCACGCTACAGAAACAGGCTGCATTAGGTCAAGCTCTGGTAGCTTAGGAATGTATTCTGACAGTTTAAGGCTCCACACTGGTTTGAAGTTGATCTCAAACACATAGCACTCTCCTACTAAGAGATGCATTAATTTCACTTTAATCTTTTTAATTTTGCAGGATCCACCTCTCCTTTATGGCTACCTTGTTTTCTCAATTTGATCCATGTTATTTCTTCATGAATGTTGTCAAGGCCCCATTTACTTAGCACCACTTCCAACAACAGAATGACCTGATGCCTGCTACATTGTTGAGATTAACCGTGACATGCTACATAGTTTGGCAGGAGGATGACTATAGGTTGATGTGTGTCGTGTTACACAGGAAGCCAGAGTTTATTTTGAAGCACATGATTCTCAAAATATGTTCATTAAATTTGTACAATGCATTTCTGAAATAAGGTTCACCATTTCTTGCCCGTGTATGATGTAGCCAATAATAGCTTGTAGCATTTAATTAATGACAATAAAATATCTAATAGAGGCTTGAAGCTATAATATAAACCAACTTTACAGTTGAAAATCACATTTGTTGAGAGCAAGATAACTGAAATCCACCTAGGTCTCACTGCTGAAAATAAATTACTGGTATCACAGCTGTTCACAAATTGACAGCATGAATTACAATCTTATGAGGTATACGAGTCATTCCATGTCAAATCACACAAAATTTTACCTTCATGTCTCTGATTTCATTAATATTACATTTACGTGTTCTGTGAATGAAAAAATGATACCCCTATTCTTTTGTTTGTCTGTAAATGAATTATTTTGATAATTTTGGCATTAAATTTCCAGATATTTTGCACACACCGTTCTACATAAACAAAAATATCTCTGGTATTATTTTTCAGATAAATATGATCTGTAGCTCATTTTGAACATTGAAATGTGTACTTTATTTATACATTAAACAAAAAACAATTAGTTTGATGTTTCCTATTTTTACAAGGCCATTAACATTACAAACATCATTAACAATACTACTCTTAACAAAAAATTTCCAGGAAAATTTTTAAAATGTAGTTTCATGATGCCATGTAATCCTAGAAAAAGTTCAGATTGGAATTCCAAATACATGCAGAGAAATTAAATAACATACCAAGCCCTGCAGACTGGAGTAACCCTGCTTTCACGGCCAGAAGGTATACACACCGCGTGCAGCTGATTGTGTGTCATGCGTTTCACTTCCGTCAAGGTCAAACTGTTAGTATAAACACTGAAATGGGTCATTTCACGTCAAATCGAACACTTCTGAAACTATTTTCTCCAATTTTTTTAATCTTATCAATAGATGAGATTAAATAATCCGTATGTTTTCTTTTTGGTGTGGCATGCTTAATTTGCACTTTATTAATATTATTTTTACGGCATATTCACATACTGTATTATATAAAAATCATTATACTGAATATTATTTGAATTTTAGAATTTTCGTGGTTGCAGCAGTTTAAAGTAAAACAAATTGCAGTTTTGCATGCCATTGTTTTAGGTTCACTCAAAATATAAAATAGGCCCCTTTTAGGGGGTAGTGTTTTTAAAATATATTTTAATTACTAAACACTTACTTTTAAAAAACTGAAAAAATATAATTATAGTCAGAAGTATTGTGCATTGAACTATGCTCATTTCAGAATGGGGTTCGAATAAGATGTGATATAAATATTTTACTAATGACGTGTGCGTTGTGAGTCACTTGGATTGACTGAGGAAAGTGCTGTGAACATGGGGGCGAGGTGTCATTGCACATCCGGTGTTTCTTGTTTGCATAGTATACTCTTATCACTGGTTGACCTTTAGTGTGAGCTGTGGTGTTGATTGTGCTTGAGTATAATCATGGCTGATTTGGTGCAACGGAGTTACGGCTACTGTTTTAACCCATTCAAATTAATCACAGAGTTCGTCATAAAAAGCTGAGACCAGTGATGTCAGCAATGCTGATTAAACTTAAATTAGAAGACTTAAACTTATCTGGCGACTTGAAAGTTTGTGATAATTGCCGCATGAAAATTTCAAAACTTCCAACGGAACAAACCACTACCGAGTTATGTGAGCCTAGTGCTAGTGAAAGTTAGGTAGAAGAACATGATAGTGGTATCTCCTCATTCTCTAGTGATGCAGTGAGTATGATCGAAACAGATGTAACAGGTAAATTGAATGACAGTTTGGCTGTAATAGGAGAATCTCCAAAAAAGAAAAAGAAAACTGTCGCAAAAACGCTACCCCAGAGAGTAGTTGCAGAAAATATCACAGGCAATGAAGCAGAAAATATTTCATGCTACAGACTGTGCTTCATATGAAACTTCAAATAATTGTGAAATAATACAAAAATTAACAGATTCTTTCCATGAAACGGATGACAAAAATCTTAAAATACAATTACTGACGATTTTTGACAGCTGGTCATACAATAAAATAAAACAACATTTTGATCTCTCAACTCACATGATACGAATATCCAAACAGGTGGCCAAAGAAAGGGAAATTTTAGCAACCCCGGACGCCAAGTCCGGAAAACGTTTAGACCTTACAAAAGATTTCTGAATTTTATTCAGCGTTTAGTAATTGAAACATATTTTAAAAATACTACCCCCTAAAAGGGGCCTATTTTATATTTTGTGTGAATCTAAACCAATGGCATGCAAAACCAATTTTTTTTTTACTTTAGACTGCTGCAATCACGAAAATTCTAAAATTCAAATAATATTCAGTATAATGATTTTTATATAATACAGTATGTGAATATACCGTAAAAATAATATTAATAAAGTGCAAATTAAGCATGCCACACCAAAAAGAAAACATACAGATTATTTAATCTCATCTATTGATAAGATTAAAAAAATTGGAGAAAATAGTTTCAGGAGTGTTCGATTTGACGTAGAATGACCCATTTCAGTGTTTATGCTAACAGTTTGACCTAGACGGAAGTGCAACGCATGACACGCAATCAGCTGCATGCGGTGTGTATACCTTCTGGCCGTGAAAGCAGGGTTACTCCAGTCTGCATGGCTCAGTAAGTTATTTAATTACTCTGCATGTATTTGGAATTCCAATCTGAACTTTTTTTGTTTTTTGTTTAATGTATAAATAAAGTACACATTTCAATGTTCAAAATGAGCTACAGATCATATTTATCTGAAAAATAATACCAGAGATATTTATGTTTATGTAGAACGGTGTGCGCAAAATATCTGGAAATTTAATGCCAAAATTATCAAAATAATTAATTTACAGACAAACAAAAGAATAGGGGTATCATTTTTTCATTCACAGAAAACGTAAATGTAATATTAATGAAATCGGAGACATGAAGGTAAAATTTTGTGTGATTTGACATGGAATGACTCATATGTTGGTAAGTTGTTCAGTCATGACAAATTCAGTGACATCGCCAGGACTTGAACCACATATCTTCAGTTCTCTGTGCCATCTTGCTATTTGATACCTATGCACATTAAACCTTTTCATCTCCTCTGACTCATGTATCCTGGTATGTCACCAAGGCAATCTCAAATATTACAGGTATCATATCTCAAAGCTGACTTATAGCATTGCAAGGTTTAGCATGATACTTGGAATCAAAGGTTCAATATGTCTTCATGTACCTTACCATAGTAGCTCCAGTGGTAAAACCTTCAGCATGAAGAGCCGAAAATTTATAATTCCAGTTCCAGCTGTAGCATTGAATTTTACAACTTAGTGCCTATACATGGCTAGTATGAAGGAACAATTACATTTGTCAACAATGAAACTGTTAGATAATTTCAGCTGATTCTTATGTATTTGCATTTGCCACATTCAACGACAGAAATGTTCCATCATCCACAGTTTATCTGTAATATTAAAAAAAATGTTTTCATCTTTATTAGCATAGGGTGCTAAACATACTGATTAGAGAAAATATTTCCTTTCACCAGGTCAACAATTGACATTTTTGCTTTAGATAATTGTCTACAACTTCAGGAATAAACTTCAATAATTAACTTTTCCTCAGAAAACTGTTGCTTTCCCCACCCAGGTCAATGTTTACTCCAGCAACAGTTAAAGAAGTAGAAGTGCTACAATAGAAAGCATCCTGCTTAGTTGCCAGAGGAGTAGAAGCTTTATTTGATAGATATTTATTTGTACCAAATATGCACAATTTCAATTACATACTGTGATGTTCATGTGTGAGCATTAACTTTGCATCCCTACCAGATGTCATGTTAAAATGAATGCTGGGCATCTTCACTTAAGAATAATCTACCATGACTGGAAGGGACATGCAGGAGTGATAGCTCAGGTTTGCTAAGGGTGTCTGGAAATGTGGTGAAAGGTTAATCCCAAAAGTCGACAAGCAATTCTAGTTTAAAGAATGTTTAATTTACATAAACAAAGTTACTGATTTACATTATACTGGGTGAAAGAGGAAATATTGGTCAGAGCTATTTTCATTACCTTGGTGGAGATTACTGGCCGCATAAGCTCCATTTTAAAAGAAACCTTCAAAGATAAAAGTGTCACAGCCTAGGTCACAGGCTTTGTCACTGACAAAGTACTTTAGCCAATAATTTGTCAGCATGTGTAGGACTAGAGCATGACAAGCATCTGTTCTTACAAAGTGAGCTTGCGGAAATGACTTGCATGTATGCAAACAGAAAATCACATCCTTTAGTAAATTCTGTCTAGAATATCTAAATTCTATAAATTTATACTTAACAAAAATTTACAAAAATATAATCATCACAATACATACATTCTAGTTCACCTTATCCTATATACAAATTTGTTTGATGTGTAACTTTGTGTTCTCCAGTATGTCTGGCACCCTGTTTGCATCGCTGTGGAGCCCTTTGTCTCTCTTACCCATCTAAATCTGTGACTGCCTCCCTCCCCTTCTCAATTTCTTTTGTGCCTTACCCTTACTTTCCTGTTCCATTTTTTTTTAATCTTTCCTCAAAATTATCCTATTACTTTATTCCTTTTTTCTTGTTTCCCACTAACATTTTTATTGCTATAATTTGAGCTTTCATATTATTCCATTTAGCTTCCCACTTCTTTCTCCTCCATTGATTCAATTCCTTGCATTCTATTACATAATGTACTATACTCTATTCCTGCACCTAACATAATTTGTATACTACTGCTTCTGTTGCTCTTAGGCCTTTAAGAAACATAGTTCCCATTCCCATCCATGCCATCCCTTCTTTCTCCTGTCTATTGCAGTTGTCAACATACTCCTAATCTAATCTAATCCTTTCCTCCTCTGTTCTCTTTTTAGAGTTCTAAAGAAGCTTAATGATGTTTTACCTTCTATACCACTCCAGCTCTTGTTTATCTATGACTTCCATTCTTTCTGTTACATTTTTCCAAAGATCTTCATTTCTTTCGCCTAATTTTCATGGTCTCCCATTCCCATCTTTTCTATTATTTTTCCTGTCTCACTCCACCATCTGTTTATTTACTTTTTGTTTGCTCATTCATATGTATTCATAAATTTGAAAGTTTTAAGGATGCAAAGGTGCTTCGAGAAATAGAAAATAGCTACAACTAGATTTTGAATAGAGCCACAATTGAGGAAGAAGTAATAAATCAGTTAAAAGAATTAAAAGAAACAAAGCACCAGGAATAGATGGTATAAAGGACATGGGGTTGAAATGTTTTGTTTTTGTAGTGTTTAACACTCCCTTTTACTATATACAGCACTGCAGGTGGTGACACTGATGACACATGGAATGAAAATGGAATGAGATGGAAGGGGAAACCGGAGAACCCAGAGGAAACCTGCCCCAGTGCCACTTCATCCACCACAAATCCCACATGCAGTTGCCTGGGATTGAACCCGGGCTGCTTTGGTTAGAAATGTAGATAGAGTTAAGGTATTAACATCTTTGTTTAATATAATAAGAATTAAAGGATACAAACCAGAAATTTGGCAAAGAGCTATAATTCAGCTTTTATATATACCAGGTGAGTCAGCCACGCCTTATTTTTTTGGAAGGTAGGCCACCCATCAAACGCCATGTGTGCCTTAGTCCAGTTTTGCGCTTACTAAAATATATTGCTTGACGTTCTTAAAAAGAGGAATGCGCAAAATTGAGAGCAACAGCTGCTTAAGGAACAGAACGTACTCCTCGCTAAAGTACACCTCAAAAACATATGACTCGTTTAATGAGAGCAAATTCCAGTTGCCGGCCAATTTTACAAACTTTTTATTAGAGTATACATAGCAACGTAATTCAGTAAATGCCTCAGAAAAAATGGACCTATCATATGAGTACACTAACAACGTCAGCTAAAAAGAAAATGGTGGATTCTTGTACTTAGAGTAGGGGGTGACTAGCAAAAATTAGGAAAAATTTAGAGACACGCCTCATCCATCATGGACCCGTACAGTCAAAACGGACATATTATTAAACAACAGTTTATTTACATTTTTGCGTGAACTACGCCTCGTGCATCTCAATATGCATAACAGCTTTTGCCATTTAAGTAATAATATTAAAACGCCCAGAAAATGATTAAAACTGTCTTAAAAGGCTAAATCAAGCACAAAAACTCGTGAGGTGGCAATGGTACAGCGCCAGGCATACAAGTCCTACTTCTGAACGCGGTACGTGCTTTCAGTAAGTCTCGAAATAGCTGAATAGGATTGTGACGGGTCCTCTTCGCTTAACCCCCAATGACAGGTTCAAGTCTCAGCATTGTAAATATTTTTTTTTTTTTTTTTTTTTTTTATGTTCATCAAAACTTGGAAACCGAATTCACAATAATCTAATTATAAAGTTCCTGAGGGTTTAGGACATTACAATTTAAATCGTTTTTGGTTGTCTGCATTTTGCAATAGAACAGGTGTAATGACTTCTGCCCCATTGGACTGGCATGATGTAGTGTGTTGTGAATGCCGACCCCTGCGTTCTCCACATATATGCTGTCGCGCGATATTTTGTGCCAGTCTTTCATTATGTATTCGACAGACAAGTACGTAGATATGCTTTTGATCTACAGAGAAGCAAGAACAAATATACCAGTGGCTCAGCATCTATATCGGTAGAGATATCCGAATAGACGACAACCAACAGCAAACACCTTCCGGAATGTTGAGAGGCGTCTGCGTGTAACAGCATCACTTACAAGAATGCCTCCTCATAGACACGCACCAGCAACATCGTGTGTTAATGCAGAAGCAGTTTTGAATGCCACCTAGAACAATCCATGTACCAGTACATGGGCAATTGCTCAGGAGGAGAATATCAGCCAGTCTTCTGCAGTGTGAATATTGAACACTAATAAGTTCCATCCTTATCGTTTGCACCTACACCAAGCACTTCACGGGAGAGATTTTGAAGCTCGAGTGACCTTTTGTGAATGGTTGCTGGAGCGAGTAGCTAGTGATGTGGGATTCGCATCCAGGATAATGTTTTCTGATGAATCAAGATTCCACAACAATGGAACTGAAAATCGTCACAATATGCGCTATTGGAGTGTTGATAATCCTCATTGGGTAAGGGAGGCAACATTCCAAGAGCAGTGGGGTGTAGATGTCTGGTGTGAAATCTTGGGAGACCACCTTGTTGGACAATTATTCTTCGAGGGGAATCTAACAGGAGCACGCTACCAGGAATTCCTCAGTAGCTCACCCCTTATTATTAGGGAATGCGCCACTGCAGGAGCAAATGACGGTGTGGTTTCAATACGATGGTGCTCCTCTGTATCAGTCGAGGATCGTCTGCAATCATTTGAATGCTGCACATCCTGGTCATTGGATAGGAGGACAAGGACCAGTCCCCTGGGCTGCCAGATCACCTGATCTGACACCCCTTGACTTCTTTCTGCAAAACATATCACTATGAAACATTTTTAATAACACAATAATTCATTGTCTGCAAAATTGTGTTTAACTTCCATGTTAAACTCTGGCAATGTAATTTCCTTGCTTTCTGTGTTCAAATGCGTATAAATGATCCTTATTTCAATTGCACCTACCTATAGGTATGTTTAAACAACCACATAATTGTAGTTCACCAATAAAGAAACATCAAACAATGCCATAAAACATAAATAAAACAATAAAAATGAATATAATAGTTTTCAGAATAATAATTTGTAAATTGTGAGGATTGCATGGTAAAAAACATAGTACATGCAGGTGACTCAAACCACCTTCACAGCAGATAGATTACTTCGGAGTCTTGCACTTGTTTCCAACTGAGCTACCTAGTAACATGTGAGGTAAACACTCTGTTTAAGATGTAATATTCGCTGGTTCCAGTGAACATTTGCAGAAGTGCAAACATCAGCTGTCTAATTATGAATATATTAAAAGACGGGGTGATATCTATATTAGTACTAATTTCATTGAGTGTTTAACATCCATGTTAAATACGCGGGTAGAACCTAGTAATGGGGTCGATGTTTTCATGTTGGAGTATAAAATGCGGATTGCATAAAACTCGAGAATAAGGGGCAGCTGATTCGCCTGGTATATATAATCAGGATATGGCCAAATTGAACAATTACACTGTTCAACAACCATAAATCGTCAGAAATGACAGGATGGATTTTATAGTATTTGTAAAACTGATTTCAAATCTGTTTTTCGTTTTGCTCTAGCACCACTAGTTTCTGTGATGAGATCATTGCTATATTTTAATCTGTAATTCATTTGTGGCATATACACCGAGATGTTGCTTTTGTTTACTTTTTTTCCTCATTTAGGTCACTCAGATCTTTCATGCTTGACTACTAGCTAGTTCATCATGCCTCGAAAATGTGAAAATCACTGTACAAATTCTGCTACGTGTGTGGTTAATATAGTGTAGCATCACAAAGGTGTTCTGTAACACGGGATTTGGAGAAAATTCACCAGGTTTATTTTGGTTGCCCACTGGGAGATTAGGATAAGGCATAGGCACCACACATTGTGTGTTCTTCCTGTTCAAATGGATTGCGTAATTGGAAGAATGGAAGGAAACCATTCATACCATTTGGGTTTGTTTGTAGTGTTTAACGCCCGCTTTTACTACTATGGCACCGCAGGTGGTGACACTGATGATACATGGAATGAAGATGGAGCACCGGTGGAATGAGATGGCGGGGGAAACCGGAGTACCCAGAGAAAACCCGCCCTGACGCCGCTTCGTCCACCACGAATACCACATGCGGGTCCCTGGGATCGAACCCGGGCCGCCTAGGTGGTAGGCGAGCGCGCTAACCGCTCGGCCACGGTGCCGCCCATACCATTTGGGGTTCCAATAATATGGAAGGAGCCAATAAACCATGTTATGAATTGCTACTTTTGCATTGCTTCATCCAAGCAATTTGCATTGCTTGATTTCATCCAAGAACAAATACAAGATTGTATATTCTACGGATGTTCCCTCTGCCATAGACCGGTTGCTCATAGCAGTGCTATACCAAGCATCAGGTCTGTTAAAAAATGAACACAAATGCCAGGAAGCTGCTACATCCTGTGCAGATCCAGCACACTCAGTGTTGGTGATCATATTCCTGATGAGAAGAATTTCAGTGCTCAAAAATTCAAACAAGATATGCTGGCTTCCTGTCTAAAAGAAAAGAACTTGCTTTATCAAGATGTCAGAGTGGCACCATATCCCAAATGAAACCTTCAGTTAGCTACCTGCTTTGTGACAGATGCCACTCTTTCTTACTGTCATGGGCGTCGCAAAGGGGGGGGGGGGGGGCAAGGGGGGGGCCGCGGCCCCTCCCTGGAAGTTGGTCAACTTAATGTGCAATCAATTACTGACTATTAAACTACTATTTTAAAAGATCAATTTCTATTTAACACAAATTAACATGGATATATGCAACGAATATTATAAATTTTGACAATAAAATAGTGAATTGATATTATCTGATTGCAAATTTCAAACATGTGGCCCCCCCCTGGAAAAATGTCTGCCGACGCTCATGCTTACTGTATTGATATAGGTGCACTATTTCTAAACCTGTCTCAAGATTATAACCCAGCAGAATGGACAGTTTTCATAAATTCTTCCAAGAGAAGTTTAAAAGCTATTCTCCTGCACAATGGGAATGAGAAGCCAAGTATAACTGTAGCACATTCCGTTCACCTGAAAGAGACCTATGAGAATATGATTGAAAAACTGTAATATGATTCTCATCAGTGACCTGAAAGTGACTGGTGTGCAAGGAGGGTTTAGTACTACTGCTATTTCCTGTGCTTGGAGACAGTCATGCTGTTGCTGAACACTGTTTCACACACATGGCCATTAACCCTCTATTGCCTGGATTATCTTCAAGATGTGAAAAAAATTAATTTTTGTGATATTTGGAAACTTTAGGGTGAGTAGTTAATAATAATGTCAAATTTTGCCATTTTCATTATATATTTTTTATTTTTTTGAAATGTAACTAAAAAGTAACAATAGGCACTTAAGGATGCATGTTTCCTTTCACTCAATCTAACAAAAATTACTAGATACATCAGAAAAATTGCATAAAAAGTACTTAAATGTACAATAAAAATATATTATGAAATTCTACTAATGCTAATGTTGTAAATTCCAAAAACTTGCTCTTTCCAAAACACACTCATTTCACACTTAAGAGCTGTGAAACTGAATGAAACAGTTTTTTGTTTTGCCTATACACAAATAAACTTGGCACTTTTCACACATAAAGACTGGACTTGCTTTGCAGGTTGGATTTTTACATCGTCCTCTCTTTTCTGAATTTACAGGCCAGTGACCTACATTGTCTGTTCTTACATTTTTCTGTGGAATTGGTTTAGCTGCATGACCAGCTTTCTTTTTCTTTTCAAATTCACCATCAGTGCTGTTGCTTGGTCGACCATGTTTTCTGGACATTTCTTTCCCCTCTTTGCATAAAGATTCTGCAATGGACGCCCTAAATTCTAGGAGAGAGAGTTGGTTTTTTGAGGGGACACCAAATGCATTGCAGTCTCTTCTATACAAAAGCCAGCATGTTAGTATAACCATATCCACAAAATGAAAGAATAACCTATGGTAATACTTCTTAGAACGGATAAAAATTCTGTATAGTGCAATCAGAGAGTCTAGTAAATCAACACCCCCCATAAACTGATTATACAACATAACAATGGAAGGGCAAGGTACCTGCACCTTTTCTTTTTTTGATCTGTCCCAACGCCCAACTAGTGCAAGAGGTTCAGCTGAGGCAAATGTAGAAGCAAGTAGTACTGCCCTGTTGTCATTCCACTTTACAACATGCATTTTGAGACCATCAACTGTTCCTACTTTTACTTCATATGAGCCTCGACCCTTATCTTTTAGCATTTTATCTGACATCATCTGGCAACCCTGCAATCTGTTTGCTCTGACAGTTCCCAAACAAAATATTCCCCTTTTGTGCAAATGTACAAGTAATTTCACGGAATTAAACCAATTGTCGAAATACAACAAATAGTTTATGCCAGTTGGAACAATATTTGCAAGCTGTGTTACAATGTTTGCACTGGCACCTAAATCCTGTGTCCCAGGCAATGGCTCAATTTTCCCAGAATAGACTTCAAAATTATATACAACCCCAGTCACATCGCTTAGGACAAAAATTTTATAGCCCCATCGATGTGGCTTCTTGGGCATATATTGTTTCAGCTTTGAGGTGTCCTTGAATGGGACCATTTGCTCATCAATGCAAAGTTTCTGTGTCATTGGTAGCTCATTGAACTTGGACAACAGCTGTGCAATCACAGGTCGCACTTTGAACAAACTGTCTGATTTCTGACTGTTGTTATTGTCATTGAAATGAACATTGTGCTTTATTTCTTCCCAATGATCACGGTTCATTGTTTCTGATACCTGTGGTACACAGAACATCTTTGACCAATACAAACGTGATCTGGGAAGCTTTATCACAGACATCAAAATCACACACCCAAGAAACTGTTCAAACTCTTTGGGTGTCAGCTTCAATGGCTTATTAGGATTCTTTTGAACCGAGTATAGATTTGACTGCTGTACAATATATCCAAAAAGATCACTGCAAAAAACTGTCTAAAATAGTCAATTGGTTCCCTAATAGAATGGGCTGTGTGCTCATTCCCTAACCATTCAGGAATGCTAGTTTCTGCACCACTTTTTGGTTGCTTCCAAATAATGTTCTGCCGGGCTTGAACTGCAGATAAATGTGGCCTGCTACCATCATCATCACCATTGTTATCTTCTTCATCACTATCCCTATTACCAACAGTACTTTCAATGTCAGCAATATCAGAATCTAAAACAGAAAGGAAGAACCTGTCAGATTTTATTGCCAACATTTTATTTCTATTCCATAAGTCATGAAAAATTAGTTCAGAATGGTTTGTCTAAAAAGATAATCAATTCTGACCTGTGTCACTTTGAGTTGTTGCATTTTGCTCTGGAATGTATTCCTCGTCACTATCCGATTCTGCCAATGACTCGTCATCACTGTCCCCTCCAGCTGGTTTTGCAAGAAACCTTTGTTTCCGACCTCTAATGCCGTAGAACTTTGATGGGTCCATGTTTTCTAAAATGCGGGACAAAGTTACCTAAATGCCTGATGTCACGAATAAGTTACGCTACAATTGGACATGATTGTTGAACTAAATAATTGCGATATCCACCAATAAATAAGCTGTTGGCATTTTGCAGATATTAATCTCACAGCAAAAAATGTAATAATCATTATATCTTACCTGTATGTTCAGTTATATCCTCCGATACATATATTCACTTCTGCAACAACGCACGACTAATGGCGGGCCACAACTGTATGACTGATGTTCTAATAGCGCCGCCAAAGATGACAACAATGCTGTAAACCATGTGGCCCTTCAAAGCTGAAGCATAACGAATACGTAAACACCGGCAAAACATGGAAAAATGTTGACAGCTGCGTATACCTAGCAGTGATTTGAAACGTGACTTTTTTGTTGACCTTGGCCATAGAGGGTTAAGGACCACATATGAACCAGAAACAAGTAATGTCCAGAACAATACATCTCCTTCTTCCCCTTCACATAAAGCTTAGACTGATGCAGAATTACATAAAGGTAATGAGAAGAACAAATTCTCCAGAATTTCAGTACCTGATTGACAAGTTCCCCAAAATCAGCAATGCAAAACTGAATGAAGGAATATTTGTTGGTCCCCAAATTAGGGAGCCTCTCAATGATGTGGCCCTTCAATCTTGCCTCAGTGAAAAGGAACTTCAGGCGTGGTTGTCATAGATGTGCCTATGCATGAATTTCCTAGGAAAGCACAGATCTCCTTAATACCAAACTGTAGTATAGAAGCTTTTGGATGCTCACAGTGAACTGGGCTGCTGGATGTCACTTAAGATACATTTCTTTCATTTTCACATTGATTTCTTTCCAGAGGATCTTGTGTCAGCTAGTGATGAATAGGGCAAGTATTTTCACCAAGACATTGAATGTATGGAAAATCATTACCAGGGTTTCTGCAATGATCATATGCTTGCTGACTACTGCTGGATGCTGTACAAGGATTTACCAAACAAATAATACAAGAGGCAGTCATATGCACCACGATTTTAAATGGAAGTTGATATCAGAAGATATTTCAGTAAACCAATATTGGGATATACATTGAAATTTGTATATATTTAATTTAATTTTGACCACTCATATCTCTGAAATATGACATGCTACAGCAAAACTAAAAACATAGTTGAAACCAGCAGGTAAAATTACTGAAGATTGTTTTGTATTTGTGATGATTAAAATTGCACTCATTTTGCTGACCAGTGTTATCAGGGCATGGCATTACTATCAAATGTGGGGAAATCTACACAGGAATTATGGCAGATAGACTGCAAGCAAGCAAGTACAGGAGTATAACATCTCAGAATTATAAATGGACTTCAGGGGGCAGGTACAGCTTAAGGGGTATAAAAATTAGTAATATTCAATAATTAATTCCTATGAATTGAACAATCATGTAAAGTTGCTATTCATACCATAAAACATAGTGGTTTTTCCACACGAGATAAACCTAATTTCAATTTCAAAAAGTTAAATTTCCATGCCTAATTAAGTTATTCAAAATGGCAGCTCATTACTGTACCGGAATCATGATTTCCCTAATATACTGGCTATTTTTAAAGATATTTAAATTCTGTTTCTTTTATATTAAAGCTTAAGCTTTGTGTTAGAGAAATGACCAGAACTAGACTTCTTTCTGCATAAACAATATTAAAAATGTATTTTCAAAATTTTAGAGGAAATTTTATAGATTATTTAGTAATAAATCATTATTTTTCAGAAAAATTATTAAACAGAGGAGCATAATTCTGGTCAGTTCCCTAGATTGTGTATACAGTTACATGCACAAGAAGTTTTATTTAAATACATTGAGTAGTTTTAGAACTATCAGGGAAATAGTTTATAAAAATGTACTTTTTGAGAAACAAGCTTTTAAACTTTGATATCAAACTTTGGGTACTTTTTCAAAATGTGAAAATGATCAAAATCCTCCAGGAGCATATGATGTTCCTTCCTTTGCTGATTTCTTGGCTGCAGCATCTAATTTCAGTCTCTTCCTACACTGTCTGGCTTCTTTAGTACTTGCAAGTGCCCTTTTTATATCTTACCCCATGCTTATTCTCAGAGCATGCAAAAATTTTCTTCATGCCCTCCACTTCCATTGCCCCTGCTGTTCCTTTATGGTTTATGGGACATTTATTTTCATGTCCCTCCCACCATTCTGCATGCTCTGGTGTGTTGTTCTTAGCCTTCCATTGTTCACATGCTTTGCAGTGAGTAGACAATGTTTTGGTATCAATTACCTTACCAGATTTGCTGCCTATTACTGTACACACTCCATGATGTGATGAATGTCCCCTAGTTAGCCAGGTTCCATCACATGACACTGACAAATCTCTGCTGTTACTGAGAGCAATTTCTTCTGCCATAGCTGCACAAACTGATTCATTTTTTATTGCCTTAGTTGCATTGTTTATGTGGTTATTGATTATGTTGTAAGTTGATTTCTGAACTGGTGGTCTCATGTTCATAAGTCCACAAAACACTTTCAGTCCTGCTAAGCCTTGCCCAATGCATCTCATAGAATACACTGCCCTTTTGTTGATAGAGTAGATATTGCTTTTACTACCTGACATTGGGCTATTATAAAAAGAACCAATTTCCCCACAACTGTCACATACTATACACAACTTACAACCTAACCCTGAAACATTATTTATACTTATATCTATTAATCCTCCACACACACAGCGAAGACACTTCACTAATGTATTGTACATTAAATCTAAATCAATTATGATATTGCCTGTACATGTGCCAGTAGCACCTGGGGCTTCTGTTTTCAATTTAGGTGAGGTTATTTTCCTCTTTGAAGCACTGCACTTCACATTTTTCTGCTCATTTTCACTGTTTATGTTCTTTGTATGCTGATTACCATGGAAACACTTCTTTCGTTGTTTGTACGCCGTCTTTTTATTGCCCATTTTAACTTGTTTCTGATACTAATTTCACTACTTGCACTGGAATCACAAAAAGAAAACATTTTACATGCTTTCTGTTTTCACCAGCTAAAAACAAACAAGAGAACAGCGAATACATGGCAGAAGTATGAGAAATCTAACCTTCAACGCATTGCGCACAGTATGTATGAAACATTTCGCTTCCAAACTCACCAAAATTGAAAACAAATAAAGATTTGGGAAACTACTGCCTAAAAATGGGCGTGGCTCTCACTGACATGACCTACTTAATGACGCAGCATCTGGTCTTTTAAATCATTACACTTAAACTAATGCAGATATCCGAAAAAATTTTTCTGCAACACACTCTTAAATGTTTGTTGCATACAATTACACACATTTTCAAAAATCGGTTTTTTGAAAATTTTTAGCTGTACCTACCCCCTTCAAAGAAGGTAGGTGAATGGTTGAAAATATATTCATTATAAAAACTGTAATTGACAAATATTTAAAAAAGGAAAAAGATATATGGGTTTTATTGATTCAGAGGAAGCTTTTGACTGAACAGAGTTAAAATTATTATGGTACAAACTATTAAAGAAAGGGGTTACTAATCAAATGGTGACCATTTTAAAAGGATTACTTAAAGATAACACTCTCTGCATAAAATATGATGAAGGTGCAATAACCAGAGAAATATCCAAAGAAAAAGGGTTGCATCAGGGGTGCAAGTTAAGCCAAAATTTTATTCAATTTGTTTATCAGTGACATACTACGTAACATAATAGCAGCAATCTCTTACCTACTATAAATAATGTGAAAATCCCTGGTTACTCTTTACAGATGACATGATACTGGATCCTATTACTGTAAATGGTCTAAATTGTCAATAGAAGAAGTAGATAATTACTGCTCAGAATGGGGACAAAATGTAAACAGAGAAAAAAACCTAGCAGTATTTAAAAATGGATCAAAGTTAAGTGAACATGAGAAATGGAAGAAAGGAAGCAAAGAACATAAGGTGGTGTGTGTGCTCTCTCAGGAGGGCAAAAATGGTTTGAACAGGCTGCATGGTGTCTTGTCCATCCAGGTCCTTTGTGTTCGTTGCTGTCATCAGAGGAAGGCACAGATGAAACCGTACATTTTTAAAACTACTTTTGAAGACTTTACTTAACAACTTTTTGAAAGAAGATGCTGAAACTGGCAACCGTTGTTGTCCATACATTTTTGGAACCTCTTTAGGAAACTATCCATCTCTTAATTTAGTTCACATTGAGAAATGCTGGCAATTTCCTGGCAGATATTTTGTCTGAATTCTTCCAGGGTGTGTGGGTTTGTCTTGTGCAATTTATGTTTTAAGTTACCCCCGAGATAGAAATCCCAGGAGGTTAGGTCGGGGTACCAAGTGGGACACAATCCCTGTAACAATTCTGTCCTGAAACACACTTTCAATTGTTCTCATCAAAGGACTGGCCCTATGAGCTGTTGCAGTCTTGTTGAAAAAAGACAAAATCATGTTCCCTGTCTATTAATTCTCTCTTAAAAAACAGGGGGGGGGGGGGGTGCAAAACTGTATTCACGTATGTATGGGCGTCAACTGTTGACTTGAAAAAAATTGACCCTATAACTCAGAACCTAATGTTTGTGAAGTACCCCTTCATGACAAAGAAATTGGTGTATGGTGCACCATTAGCAGAGAGAGGTTTCTCAGAGCTCCAATAAGTGATTTCTATCTCTGGGTAACTTAAAACAAAGTGTACAAGACAAACCCACACACCCTGGAAGAATTCAAACAAAATAACGACCAGGAAATAGCCAACATTTTTGAACGTGAACTATGGCAAATAATGGATAGTTTCCTTAAGAGGTACCAAAAATGTATGGACAACAGTGGCCAGTTTCAGGATCTTCTTTCATAAGGTTGGTAAGTAAAGCTTTTAAAAGTAGTTTTAAGAATGTTGTATGGTTTCATCCGCACTTTTCTATGATAGTGGCAAAGGACAACAAGTGCCAAGGACGTAGACAGGCAAAACATTCAGAATTTGTTTGCTCTCCCGTTATATACACCGAGTGAGATGTCCCTTATTTTCCAGTTTTATGCAATCCACATTTTAACTCTAACATGAAAGCATCAGCCCCTATGTTAGGTTCTATCCAAGTATTTAACATGTACATGTTAAACACATGTTTATTTCTGAAGTTCTAGATAGCTCAGTTGGAACGAGCACACAATTTGTAAATAATCCATGTGCTATAGAGGTGGTTCGAATCCCCTGGATGTACTAACTTTTTACCATGTTATTTTCATAAACAAGTTTGGTCGAATAATTATGTTTAAAGCTGTTATTATTTATATTTGTGATTGTTTTATTACCATTTTATATCGATATTGTCTATTAGGATATCTTCCCCAGTATAGATAACACATCTATTTGTGCATTGGCTCTCGCTTCTCCATAGATCAAAAGCATATCAGCGTCCTTGTATGTTGAATACATCGTAAGACTGGCACAAAATATCATGCAACAGCATACACATGTCGAATTGAGGGAGTTGCCATTCATAATAACACACTGCATCATGTCAGTCCTATGGGGCAGAAGTTAAACCTATTCTATTGCAAAATGCAGACCACCAAAATTGATTAAAATAATAATGTCCTAAACCCTGAGGGGCTTAAAAATTAGATTATTGCGAATTCAGTTTCCAAGTTTTGATAAGCAGAAAAAAAAACTGTACAATGCCAAGACGCAACCCGTCCCTGAGGTTAGCACACAGGACACAGTTAAAACTTTATTCAGCTATTTGAACCTTGACTGAAAGTACATTCCAAGTTGAGCCGCAGAACAAGTATGCCAGGTGTTTTGCCATTGCTACTTTACAACTTTTGGTCCATAATTTAGCCCTTTAAGACAGCTTTAATCCTTTGCTGGGCGTTTTAATATTATTACTTAGATGGCGAAAGCTATTATGCATGTTATTTGAGATGTACGAGACATAGGTTTAACCAAAATTTAAATAAACATTATTTAATAATATGTGCATTTTGACTGTACAGGTCCATGGTGGATGATTATTGGAACTAACCCAGGCTCTAAGTACAAGAATCTGCCACTTTCTTTTTAGTTGATGTTGTTAGTGCTACTCATATGATAGGTCCATTTTATCAGAGGTGTTTACTGAATTGCGTTGCTATGTTTACTCTAATAAAAGTTTGTAAAATCGGCTGGAAACTGGAATTCCCTCTCAGTAAACGAGTCGTACATTTTTGAGGTGTACTTTAACAAGGAGTACATTCTGTCCCTTAAACTGCTGTTCCTCTAAATTTTGCACATTCATCTCTCTAAGAAGGTCAACCAGTACGTTTTAGTGAGCACAAAACTGCACTAAAGCACACATGACATTTGATGGGTGGCCTACCTTTCAAGAAAATAAAGGGTGGCTGGCTTATCTGGTATATATAAAAATGAATGTTTCTTTGTTTATCCCTTATGGGCTGCTATACCATTCCTTTCAATGCAACAAAAATTGGCAAAGTTAAATGTTTTTTCATAGAGGTTTTTATTCTATCCATTTAACTATGTAACGTATTACATTCATAAGGCTTTCTATACTCGCTTTTCTTTTACGCAACACAATCACAGGTCCTTCTCCATTTGCCCTTCAACATACAATTCATACTATTTTGTGTGATTGAAACAGAAATGCAACGTATTATATTCATATGGTTTTCTCAACTCACTTTTCCTTTACAAAACACAACCACATTTCTTTCTCTACTCCCATTTCTACAAACAAAACATATAATTTTCTATATGCTTGAAACAGAAGCGCATCGTATTACATTCACATGGTTTTCTCTACTCTTATTTTATGTAACACATTCACATGTTCTTCTCTACTCTCTCAACATACAATTCATACAGTTTTCTATATCTCTGAAATACAAATGCAATGTATTACATTCACATGGTTTTCATAACTCACTTTCCTTTCACGTAACACATTCACATATATTTCTCTTCTCACTCTTCTACAAACAATTAATACTTTTCTCTAGTGTTGTAATAGAAATGCAATGTATTACATTCACATGGTTTTCTCCACTCTTTTCTTTTACGTAACACATTCACATGTCCTTCTCTACTTGCCCTTCAAAAACAATTCATACAATTTTCTATGACTGAAATAAAAAATACAACATATCACATTCACACACTTCTCTCTACTCACTTTTCTTTTACAAAATACATTTCTTTCTGCACTCCCACTTCTACATACAATTCTTGTAATTTTCTATATGTGTGAAATAGAAATGCAACCTGTTATATTCACACGGCTTTTCTACTCACTTTTGTTTTAAGTAATACATTCACATGTATTCTCTTCTCACTCTTCTACAAACAATTCATTCACTTTTCCATACTATTGAAATAGAAATGCAATGTATTACACTCACACGGCGTTCACTACTCACTTGTCTTCCTGTGGTATTTGTGGTTGTTCACAGTGCATTTGTATAGTGTCTTCCCTGTGTTTTTATTTATTTAGTTTATTTTTTATTCCTTACACATAGTATTCTTCTTTATCTTGTTACTCTCCCCATAGGGAGAACTGACACCTCTTAGGACTAAGCCAGTGGCTACGGAAAGATGCCTGTCAGGGAGCAGACGAGCCTATGGAGCAGACAGAGTGAAGACCAGAAGGAAGTGGTCAGCCCAACACCAGGTATGGGAATGAGGAAGATATAAATGCAGATGAAATTGATGGATGGAAAGGTGATGATGGAGTAGTTGGTGGAATGAGTGGTGGGGGAAACTGGAGAACCTGGAGAAAACCTGCCCACAAGCTGTTTTGTTCACCACAAATACCATCTGTGGGTCCCTGGGATCAAACCTGGGCCACCTTGGTGATAGGCAAATGGTGTAACCACTAAGCCACAGCACTGCCTATGCATAGTATCCTAAGAGGTTTAATTAATATTTAAGTGTGTTAAGCAAAGTTTTTAAAATATCTTCAAAGAAACATAAGGCTATTGGGCAACTGCAACCTAAGACAAAGTTTTATGGATAAATCATCAAACTACAGACAATGCCTAGCATTTCAGCTAGTTTAGGAATAAAAATGGATGCAGGAGGAAAATAGGAGTAACAAAAGAGATCAGCATTAGCAATAGGAAAAACAGCAATTATGGCAGTGAGAGGATGTTTATTTAAAATCCCAGAGATTGAAGTGAAATGGTTAGAAGGGGTATATAATTTGGTGGTCAAGGCAATTATGCTATATGGTACAAGATATGGGGGCTTGAAAATGGAGGGGAAATAGTACATTTTGTGCACAGAATTTTCTGCAAGGAAGTTTTTGGTTTGCCAACAGAAACAACAAATGAAGGTTACCAAAATGAAATGGGGAGAGTACCCAAAAAATAATTAATTATGGAAAAGGCTTTAAAATATTGGTATAGGATCCTGAATCTAGAAGAACAAAATCTGTTGAAACAATGTTTAAGATACCACAAAATAAGCAAAATTCAAATTGGGTAAGTAATGTAAAAAATAATTGAGAAAATAATGGCCTAGGAGATATTTGGAGGAAAAGAGAAACAAACTACAGAGACTTTTGGAAGGAAGTAAGAAAACAATTTAAAGATATAGAGATCCAAAAACTGTTTAGTCAGCCATCAGAGAAGAGAGCACTTAGTTTTATGTAGCCACGAAAAACAGCTGGGAAAGAGAAAGGTATACTTATAATTAAAGCCCGGATTTTTATTTAATATCAAGGTGCGAAATATGTACATATTTATGTAATAAAAAACATCAAAATATGCAATGAAATATGTAATATCAACAAAATATGTAAAATTATGTAATAATCTAAATGCTCAGATTACCACCTCAAATCTAAATGCAGACTGCAAATTACCCAGAATTTTGTAATTTGATGGGTCTGTAAGGACATAAATTAATTACAATGAGTTAAAATTTACTAAATAAAGAATTAATTATAGGGAAAATGTTTTGTTTTATGCAGAATATATCTAAAATTTATTTTCACGTAGGTAATCGCAAAATAAAAAACGTGTTTTGGATTATGTTTATTAAACTTGCTCATTTCACATAATTATTTTACTTAAATTTTAGATGGCAAAGCAATGTTGAAATCCTGAACCAATTTATCAATGAGTGAAACAATCAATTCAAAATATTTAACTTTTATAATGTGGATGCATTTTCAGTTTTCTTTCTCTTGACACAATGAACAACCAGGCATTTTTATTTTAAGTATTTTGCTTCTTTCAACGTACAGTGAATAACCATATACTTTTCCATATTTTCAGGGGTCATTGTTTGTCTCCTATCGGATAAAATGTTCTTATAAGCAGAGAAGCTTCTCTCCACGTCACACGAAGTAACAGGAGCATATTTTAGTGTAGGAATCTGATTTGTAGAGAAATGTTTTGGTAAATTGACAGTCACCATTTAGCACTTTAGACATGGACACAAGCGTAGAGCACCTTGGATTCCTGTTTAGCACAGCTTTGAATTTTTCACCTACCTTCCTTCCTGCAACCACACTAAGCTTCTGTGATGCACGTTTCATTAAATCTATAGATTCGTGAAGAAGGAAACCTGATGTCTTGATGGTGCTAGGCAACCAGCCGAAGTTACTTTTGATGTAAGCACAGGAACTTGCCACTTTAGATGTCCTGAGATTCACGTATGGAAACATCTACTTCTGAAGAGAAAAGGTTCACCACTGACTGGACTCCTTCAAAATGTTCACAATAGAAGTTCACAGCTTCTAACCACGTACCCCATCTTTTAAGTACTGGCTCAGGAGGCAAACGGACATGTTGGAGAAGATTTTTATAGCACTGAATTCTGTGAGGTGCTTTCACGAATACCTTTTTTGTTGCTGATATCAACTTATTCACACAGGAAAAGTTACTTCTTACTACTTTAGCAACACGTTGCAATTCATGAGTCAAGCAGGTGAAGTGGAGTACATTTGGGTAGAAAACCTTAAGGGCAGTAGCAACTTTAATCATGTATGCTGCGGCATCTGAATACATAATTAAACCTTTTCCTCACACACACCCTCTGGCCACAGAATCTTCATCCCATCATTTACGAATCTTGCAATTGTATAATTATTTGTTTGTTCTAACACCTTGCAACAGATCAGAAATGGTTTTGCTGGACTTTCGGAGTCTGGTTTACCTACTACTAAATTTGCTATGTATCGACCCATGTGATCTGTAGTTTCATCGACGGCAAACGAAATACAGAAGTCTCCAATTTCATTCCGTATATCAGCAACTGCTTCTCCATAACACACACTATGTTATTCGTCAGGAATAACTTTCTTGTAATATTTTTCTAGAAAGGAACGAAATTGAGGAATTTGAAGTTTATGCCACGGAATATTAGCTGCAACCATTGCACTGCACAAGTCTTTAAAAAAGTCATTTCCGGACGGCTCCTGTTGCATTTGTGTCAACAGAACTTGCTTTCTAGAAGAGGCGTTTGTTGCGTATGTGAAGAACACTTTTGATATGTTGTTCCAATTGAGATTTCATGGAACAGCCAATTCTTTTACCGCATGCTTGACAGACTATTACTTTTCCATCGGTTGTAAAGGGGCTATCTAATTTCACCCATGAATTCAACTTGCAGGATAGCGAGGATGCAACTGGTGCCATTTTACTAAGACTTGCAAGAAAAAAACTGCAGTATTATCGCCTCGCTATATTGATAGTTGTCCAGCGGCTCCCTTGGTTTCCTCGCAGCTATTATATTACAAGATGCTGACTACCGCGACAATGGTAACAATCAATTTCTCCAGTCCTTGTAAATGCACAAAGCACTATGAGAAATGTGACACTGGAGGTCAACATTCTCGAGCGGCACCTGCTTTGATATAAACACACAACAATCAGAACGAGGCAAGGCGGTTATTATCGCATTCTTAATTTAACTTGCATCCTACTTCGCAGATTGATTTTTGTTGCTTTCAGCAAAACTTGTGAAAACAGTAGTTTATAATGTGACTAAAATATTTTTTAAAAACTAATAAAATTGTAACGAAACTCAGAAAATATGTATGTTTTATGTAACATCGTTCAAAATATGTAGAAATGTGCAAAATATGTAAAAAAATGTAAAATAAAAATATGTAAGGGAGTCCCAAATGACGTAATTTGCCAAATTTTTACTTCTTATTGAAATATTATGCAGGATTTAAAATATGTAATTACATAAAAATCCGGGCTCTACTTATAATACTAGTCAGGGAGAAAGGATGGGAATAGAATGGTTAAGAGCAGGAACATGGAGGTTAAAAGGACAAAGAAAATGGGCACCCACAAAGGAATGCCCATTATGTGGGGGAAAAGAGGATGTACAACATATAGTATTTGAATGTAAGGAAACTGAGAGATGAAGAAATGAGTGTGTAGTCAAAGATGAATATGGAATCTGATATAAATAAAATTGTAGATAAAAACACCATTAACATAGGGAAATATTTACAAGCAGTTAGAAATAAGTGGAAATGGACTGTAAAAAGAGAAAAAAAAAAAAAACAATAGCTTTTGAGCATTTGCATAAGAATTTAGTAGTACCTATTGTAATATATTGTTCATAAATTAAATTGGACTGCCCACTTGAAAAAATGGCTTAGGCCAAATTCTGGTGGGCAGTACAAATACATGTATTCTTAATGCTTTAATAAACTTCGAACTATTCTTAAAATATTACCTTCCTCTTTTGTTAGACCTCTACGCCAGAATTTCAAGATTGTTTCCAAAATTATTCCTTTTTCCTTACTTTCCTATTTCTAATAATGCTACTTTCCCTGGTGCTGCTCTTTATAGTTCAAATAATTCTTTGGAAAATAATTTATGTGATCTGCTCTGTTACTTATTTCTGATCCTCTCCATATTTCTGTGGCATGTAACGTTTTTTCTTCTGCCAAAGCCTCATATATTTTTGTAATCCATTTTGCTGACATTTCTAATTTGTAGTTGCATATTCCTAAACCCTGAACAATCATGCTGAGCCTCCCAGGGTCACGGCTTCATTTTTCTTGTGTTTACATGGAAACAGCTTGTCCAGGAAATGGCAGCCACCCATTACCTTCCTAACCCCAATTCCCAAACACATTAAGTCGATTAGCAACAATCAATTCTGCTTTTGGGTCAAGTTAAACTTGCTGTGCCTATCAATACATTAGCACGACCTAGTTAGGTTTCAAATTGTTTGTTGTTTTTGCATCTTTTATCAATACTGGAACTTTAATAAAGTTTCTTGTAACTTTGTAAAAATGTTTCATAAATTTATTGCATTAGTACGCCTTTTCTTCACTAATCACATATAAAAAACAAATAAAATTTAGAGCACCCAAATGATTTGACAGACGTCTACAGAGCCTGATTCAGATCTTTCAGACCTTTCTGCATCATCCTCTTCAGAAGAATATGAAGAAAGAAAAGAAAACTCTGAATCAGAACAAGACGATGATAGCTATATGCAAGGAAGCCGTAATGAAACAGATGTGTCTCCATTCATTTATGGAAAAGGTGAAAGAACTGAATGGTCAAAACTAGGCGTGGACCATGGTAATACTTTTTTCTACGCTAAACCTTGCTGACAAATTCACAAATTATATATACTGCCAATAAAAAATCCTGTTTTAGGGAACATCCGTCATTACCTAAGAAATCCAGCTTGTAGAAGCTTAAATGGTCAGAACACAAGATAAAAGCTCTTCCCAAACTTATCAATGAAAAACTCAACAGAGGTGAGCCAATAGTACAAGAAAAACAGGAGGAAAACCATCCCAAGGTCCCAGAATCAAGGAAAAGGTGTCAAGAATATGGCATGAAAAAAAATTGTTTCACAAGGTACCAATGTGAAAAATGTGGTAGGGAAATATATTTGGAATGTGCACATTTATTTTGTGGACTTTGCTTCCAAGAGAAATGTTTAGACACAAACATGGTTGATTTTATTACTGTATAAACCTGAGGATGTTATTTGTCGCCATTATCTGTAGTTTATTTTAATTCCATTTATCCTCACAGTCACACTCCTTTCTATGAATACTGTTCTTATAGTAATTCATTATTTACTTAATGTAAATAAATGAAACAATAAAAAAAAGTATTTTAAGAAGTTATTTAATAAATAAAAAAAATATATAAAGTTACGAATTAGGCACTAAATTTAAAAACATTTTTGACAACATAAATATGTGAAACTCCCAGGCTCAGTTTTATTGGAAATGCTCCTTCAGGATATGCAACCCGTGCACTATTGATCTGTCAAGGCATATCTTGTCTTCTGTCATTATTTTACTACCATGTGCAACCCATACCCCATTGCTGCTACATGAACTCCAAAACATTCCAATTCCTTGATTGCCTTGCATTTTCTAACTCCAAATACCATTCCACCCCTTTTCTTAAATTTACCAGCATACCAATATTTTTTTAGTTGTTTATGTTTACTTTTATTCCCCATTCTTCTTTGTTAATTTCTCTTTGTAACCCCCTATCACCATTACAGTTTCTGTCCGTAAGTCGTCTGCATGTAGTA
Source organism: Tenodera sinensis (assembly GCA_030765045.1). Classification (NCBI taxonomy): domain Eukaryota; kingdom Metazoa; phylum Arthropoda; class Insecta; order Mantodea; family Mantidae; genus Tenodera; species Tenodera sinensis. The sequence continues at coordinate 161,498,778 of CM060964.1, read as the reverse complement.
ATCCGGTATCGCTTTATTTCTTATTATTGGGCAATGTGTATTACTTTTCTTCACGTAAGATTTGAAGCTTTCATAGTGATGATTACTAACAAGAGCTACTGAGGTTACCAGCCGTGCTATCTTGATAAAGTTACTTGACCTTTCAGCCATGTTTACTCTATGACCTCCTTAAAAAATTGATGAGTGTCCCCTGACCGAGCAGTGAATATAAGCTTATTAAGGAAGCAATTGAAACTAAGTTAGAACCAAACATTTTTACTAGAGACAATAGTGTAGGACTGGGCACAGCATGGACCAAGATTCTCAAACATTGAGAAACTGTGGAAAATAGCTTATATACTGCCAGCATCTTTCCGCTGGCTCAATCAGAGAGCACCAGTTCCCCATTGGACAGCGTCATTTAGCTCTGCCTCTCTGCCAGGAGAATATATTCACTGCCTGCCAGGGGAAACTCACCACTTCCTGAAGAAGGCCATAAAGAAAGCAAAGCCGAAAGCTCAAGTAACTTTATTAACATCACACGGCTGGTAAACTGAGAAGCTCCTATTAATACTTTGTCTATATACAAATTGAATAAAATGGGACGCTGGCCCCGTAGCACAGTCGGCAGAGCACCAGCCTGCTGTGCAAGGGGTCCCGGGTTTGATTCCCGGCAGGGGGGTAGGAATATTTCTCCAGCCAGGATTATTCCTCATCCTTTCCTGAGTCTGGAAGTATAATGGCGGCACTGTGGCTGAGTGGTTAGACTGCTTACCTACCACCTAGGCGGGACCCACATGTGGTATTCGTGGTAGACGAAGTGGCGTCTGGGCAGGTTTTCTCTGGGTTCTCTGCTTTCCCCCGCCATTCATTCCACCAATTGCTCCATTATCACCCTTCCAATCATCCATTTTACTTGCATTTCATATCATCCTCTTCCTCACTATCATACGTGGTGCTTGGCTGACCACCTGCTTCCAGGTCTTCACTCTGTCTGGTCCAGAGGCCCCTCTGCTCCCCGACTGGCGTCTGATCCTAGGCGCTGGGTTGTAAGTCCTAGGGGGTGTAAATCCTACATAAGGGGAGGGTAATCAGGGAAGGAGGGAGGGAAGGAAGGAAGGAAGGAAGGAAGGAGGGAGGGAAGGAGGGAGGGAGGGAGGAAGGGAGGAAGGGGGGAAGGGAGGAAGGGAGGGAGGAAGGGAGGAAGGAAGGAAGGAAGGAAGGAAGGAAGGAAGGAAGGAAGGAAGGAAGGAAGGAAGGAAGGAAGGAAGGAAGGAAGGAAAGAAAGAAAGAAAGAGAATAAAATGGGACTCAATTTGCACTCCTGTCTTACACTTATTTTTTACTCTGCTATCTGTGTAATGCTCTTTTAGTCATCTCCTATGCAGAAGTTTATCCCTTTATAGATTTTATTTATTTCCTCTATAAGCCTGTCACTTATTGCTTTTTTTCCTTAATTTCCATGCTAAGAACTCTCTGGTTATGATGTTGAACACCTTTTGAAAGTCTGCAGAGAACTAGTATACCCTCACCCTTTTTCACCCAAATATGCATTTATTATTGTCTTCATTATGAATGTGTTATTTATGGTCTGTTTCCCTTTACTAAAATCTGCTTACAATTTTGACCATTCCCCCCCCCCCCTTCCTAATTCCTTTCTTTTAGCCTATCCGTTGTTATTCCTGTGTAGATTTTACCTTGTATAGTAACTATTCCCCCTCCCCCCTCCCCCCTACCCTTTGTAAACTGGCACCACCACACTTGTTTTCCACCTCTCTGGAAGGTCATCACCAGGGAGCAGGGTTTTAGTAAGTAAACATAGGGATGATATAAACAGCACAGAGTTTAGAGACGGCAGGTAGCGTGAGGGTTAAGGAATCTACATGCACACCCCTACATGGCAATCTGTTTATTGCAGACAAGAAACTACAAGGCATGTTATGACAAAATTAGAAACATAACAAACATATTTAACATGCAATAGGAGCAGTGAAGCAAATAATTGCACCAGCCTTGTATGAAGATCTTTCATACATTCAGAAGAATTTCAGTAATGAGCAATTCCGCGTGTGACTAACTGACATTTACACTACATTTTCTTCTTAAAATGTGTGTCTAAAGGTCAATATAGGTGTAAAAATGTTATTTTAACGACATACGATGACAGAGAATACATTGGCGGTTGTGATAGGAAATATAAAAACCTTAAAAAGTGAAAGAATTATTTAATAATGAGCGCTAAACTTTTCGTGACTAACTGACATTTTTGTCAACTGCAGGTCCAACTTCAAACGTTTGTCCTCCGTTTTCTCTGAAAGTTTTCTTATTTGATTTGTTCTGAAAAATCACTTGAGAGAGGAACTTCTAAGCTTTCAAATGACCTGAAAAAAGGTTTGGCATGTTATTCTCATCTGGAGATATTTATTCAAAAGGTCAGCGTGACTAACGGACATGAGTTTGTGACTAACTGATACTTGCGAAAATTGTAATACCTTGTCTTTGTTTTACATGGTATAACATATGGTAAATCATAGTGATACGTATTATACGTTACATACATGTAATACATACAGGTGTGTAATTGCATTTATCATTTTGAGAAGAATCATATCCTTTGGAGAAGCATTAAAGTCATGCAACATAAACAGAATAAACAGATGTTGACAGCTCTCATTTCTTATCACAGTTACGTCATTGCAAGTATAAAAAGCTGACTCAAAACCATAACAAAGACGACACATGAGAGCACACAGCACATACCTGTAACACACTCTGGATTGGACTCCTTATAGTGCAGGAACGCTAAATGCAGTAGTCTCGTAGTACACGCTCATATCACTACACTGTTTTTATTTCCGAAAGTTGTGCATCATTCTGACACTTTCCGCGCATGAAAGAAAAGCATATTCCACAACATTTAAACCTAATACTTTCACATAATGAACCCACTGAGTGGACGGCATAGGTGAAATACGTTCAAATCTTTTGTCGAGAAATGTTTTTGCTTCTTCAATTTCAGGCAGAGAAACTTCAAGAACACATATTTTGGTTTTCTTTCTAACATTATTAACAAATTCTTCAGCACTCTGAATCCTGCTTCCTGCTTTCGCAGCTGTCCATGCCATCCTCTTCACTTGTCCTCCAATCGCATCTACTGCCCCCTTTCCGTGACAGGATTCGAAGAAGTGTCATTCAATTTGGATTCCAAATACTTCGGAAAGATGTGTCACATGGCTCAATGTGTATTTCTGCTTAACATGACAAGCAGCTCCATCAGAAAGCACTTTCACAAGTTCAACATTCGGAACAATATCCAATATTTCCGAAAATATATTCCTTAAGCAAATATCAACTGCATATTTGTCATGCGATGCATAATCAAACACCAAAGCAAAAGATTCTTTCTGAATTTCACCAATATCTTCTTTCCTATACCAGGCAACATCAGTAAATATTGAGATCTGTGTATTATTCCAGTGGGCAGCTTGAATTTCATTTTGCTCCTTGCATGTGTAGTTCTCTGTATCACAGCTTCACTAATTACAACATTTTCCTGAGCCTTCTTAAAGGCCTCGGATTGCTGTCTTTTTAAGTAAACGTGATTTAGGAAACGTGGCAGGCAATTGGTCAGTTCTTCAATGCAGTCTTTTACAGATCCCTTTTTAACTTCTATTTCCATTCTTCCATTAGGTGAACTCCACAGTTTCCATTCGCATGGAGAATTAGCGAGTTCATCTGAAATGTCTGCTCCACTCAATCCCGGGCACTTGGAGCATTCTCCCTGCACACACTCACTCGATTTCTGATCACAAACTACTTGTGCTATGAACTTACGAAATTGTCTCAGTGAGTATGTGGTTTTTACACAATGCTTTGAGAAGAAACTTCGTATTTTCATGTATAATGCATGTGCACACATTATGTGGGATCTGACTTTGAAGACGCACGTGAGCAGGGCGTAATTCAGTGAATTTTGTTAACCCCACGGACATTTCTACTCGGTCTTGTAGAAAGAGTGCATGTGCTTCTTTTAATGTCACCACTAGATACCTAATGCGAACTTCTTTTGTTTCTCCCTGAACATGGGTTTCAATAAAATCATCTCTTCCAGGAGCTTGGTAAGATATTGAATCATCCTGATAGAACTTGATGATTGCACTTTTAAGTTCCTCTGATAGTTGTTCTCCTGATACCGGGACAGAATGCTTTGGTTTTACAACATGTAATCCCTCTTCAACTGCTAACTTACGAATCATTTCTTTTCTTTTACGTGGAGATTGCGGCAATGCTTCCTCAACACGTTTTCTGCACTTTCCGAAATACCGTTTGCTTTTGAAAGCGGTTGATGTTGATGGAGTATCCTTATCAATCCCTTCTTGGTCTCTTATCTTCTGTCTTGCCCGCTGTGCTTGCTTATATCTCCTATATTCAGCGTTGAGGTGTTCTCTTCCTTGTTTTGTTTGTTTCAGTATTACTCTTCCTTTCCTCATAGTCACTTTTATTTTTTCTTTCCATTGTGCATAACTGCCTGGCTCCTTCAGACGTTGTTGGTATTCACCATGTCTTTGGGCTGGTGTGTTAGCCATGGAGTCAGAAACGGACTGATACGTCTATCTTGACTGAAGTCTCATAAGCACTGTACGCGTATGACGACCTCAGGGTGCCAGCACTAAATGTCCGTTAGTCACGTGTTTTGTGAAAAAACTAATGACTACAGAGGAAAACTTTCTGATACTTTTTTATTTGTTATATTGTAATGACGCAGAATCAAAAAGATTTATTTCAGTCTATTACTTTTCCCTCCAGAGGACTTTATCCTTATTTACCGTGACTAACTGACATTGACATACAGTAATAATTAAAGAGGCTCTAAGGATTATTTATAAATGTCGAAAATTATTAGCCATATACACGTTTCGAAGACGAAGAGTCATTGTGTGATGTACAGAACAAAAAAATTAAAAAAGTTGTACATAGCTCCTGAAATATTGGTATGAAGATCACCATTATTCGCACTTATTTATTAGTGTTTTGGAAACATATGGGTAAGAAGTGAAATTTGCACCCATATTCACGTTAAAAACATTTATTTTTCACTTCATAAGATACTTTGGAGTATCTAGCATCATCTTTCCTGAGTAAAAAAAGTGAAACATTGATTTCAAATTTTAACACTCGGTATGACACATTCGCGGAATTGCTCTAATATAGTAACTTCAATAACATATTTAGTCTTCTAAATTAAAATGGTCAATGCTATTTTGATAATAGAACAAGTTTCAGAGACAATGAGTCAAGTACCAGTGAGCACTGTTAGAGAAAGGGTGACAAATAAAGTTAAAAGTGTTCTAGAGAAGAATATTGGATATGCAGAAATGTGTAAAAGAAGTAATGCGTTACTCAAACAGGAAATCTCGTCACCCTGATATTTCATGTATTTTGTGTGCTCCTGTTACATTATGTAATGTGGAATGTAGTTTTTCAAAATACAAAAACTGTCTGCGAGTGAATCGGATGTGATTTACTTTCCATGCATTTAGGAAATACATTATTGCACAATGCAATAACTGTGCTCATGATGTCCCTAGCTAAGATTTCTGTACATCAAAACCTTAATAAAAATGAAGTTTATTACATGCTATAACTGGCTAAGCATTCATTATTTGCTGTGTATGCTGGTTATGCAGTCTTTGCAACCAGGGGCTGCTATTTCTCAATCAAATAGTTCCTTAATTGGCCCCTAATGAGGCTGAGAGCACCTCAGACCAGGCCTCCCACAGAGAGAAATTCCCCATGTCAGTGCTGGGAATTGAACCTGGGTCTCCCACTTGGTAAGCAGCAGCGCTACCACTGTGCTACCACTGTGCTAAATAGATGATCTCAAATGCATTCTAGGTATATAAAAGATATTCTAACAAAGGTGCTACATTTATAAAAATGTATAATTACCAGAAATATTGTTCGTGTGATTACTCAAAAACTATGGGTGATGGAAAAGTTCAGCACAAAAAATCTCAGCAAGAATGCCCACTGTATTTCTTTTATCATTATAAGGTTTAAATGTTTTTGACCAAAGTTATCCGAGCACAAATTAACTGTCTTACTTATAGTTTGATCTTTCCTAATTTTTAAATGCACTGGTGTTGATAATGGATATTTCTACATAAAACACCATTGTTAAGTTATAAATAAGTTACAGTACTTAAGATATGTAAGGTTAGTATCTCTTGTGGTTTTTTATGTGCTTGGGAAAGAATTAGCCAGATGAATACACTTTGAAAAAATCTGATGTGTTACACTCACATAATTTTCTCTACTCATGTACTAACCATTCCTACAAACACTTATTCCTCTATCTATTTGGAAATAGGACAGCTAACCATTTTAGAATTATCTATTTATTAGTTTAGTGTAGTATACAGATGACTGTGTAAAATAAGGAATGCAAGGTTCAAAATGTAGCTTTTCCTCCTAATCAATCTCCTTAATTTGACCTTGATTTTTTCAAATCAGATTGTAAGGTCAAGAATTAGTCCCCTATTTTGTTGCCTGTCAATGACAATTACATCTGTTCTTTCATAAAAATAATGTTCGAAAATTGTCCACATAAATATCGCCATTTCAAAACCATCGTAATGTATATGTTTCAATAAATTGTAATTAGTTATTCCTGGATATAAAAAATCTTCTTACTAGTATTTCCACAAACTAGTATGTATCTTCTAAACTTAATCGAACAAGAAATATGTGTCACCAAGTAATACATATAATTACTAACCACAATATTAAGTAGAATGCCTTATAGGAGTATCGAGAAAATCAAATGCCTTGTCATGACCTAAAGCAGGCTTTGAGCAATAGTTTTGAAGGTGGTCAGTAATTGAAGGCTTTGAAATTCCATTCTCTTTGCACAGCTAAGAAATAAAAAATTGTATTACAACCTTCCATTTGAGAAAAGTGTAAGTTTTGGAAAGCTCACACAAAGATTCATTTGGACAAATTGTGTATTATAACAAGATCTACATTTTTATACAGTAAGATTTGGTCTATCTCTTACAGTAAATAAAAAGTCAAGAGTAAACAGGACTACATAGACTATAGCTACAAAATCAAAGTATACATTTCATTTGTCATAAAAATATCTTAAACATGGGATTTTAATCAAAATCGTTAGCCATTTTCGAGAAAGTCAAATTTTCAAACAATTTTAAATGTGAAGGGTAGTTTAGGATGGAGGAATTTTCTTCAAAACCTCTGTGTAGCATCCTTAAAAGATATTAAACTTAAATACCAACTTTGGTTTTTAACCAGCTTTTCGTTTTTTAAGTTATGCTCACATGCATGCAAGCTCGCACACATACGCTTTTCTAAAAATGCTTTTTGGATTCAAGGGACATCAAAACATATTTCTGGTGAAATCTTAACATCAAATTGTTGCGTGGAACACAATGCTTCCTCTACTTACTATACATAGTAGAGAAAGTAAAAGTAAAATGATCCTACAATACTGGATACAGCACAATACATTGCATGATCATACTAAGTATTTCAGTAAACTTCAACTCGGACAGCAAAGCAAGAAATAAAGATGGTTCTTGTTGCACCTGATTGCAACTCTTGTTCTTTCAAGTTCATATTATTCTTTTGAGAACAAAAAGCACCTCAACCACATGTAAATTTGCTGAGATTCTCTACCACGTCATTTTTTAGTTTGTGTGCCTGAATGTTTACAATAACTACATTTAAGCTTTATGTAACTTCTTAATTTTTTTATAAACATTTAATTATTTACTACATTTTGTCGTGTCTGTTACATTCATGCAAACATAGCCATAAAAATGAAGGCCATATCTCCACTGCCTTTCATAATTCAAGCTTACATCCTTTCTATTCTTGATTAGTTCAAATATATATTTGAGTTCAATACCTCTTCTTTACTTCTGTACCACCAAAATTTATTTCTCTTTTCCGACATCAGTTGCAAAATTGCATCCTACAGAAAGTCACAAATATATTCCAAACATACAAAAATAACTTTCAATACCCTTTTAAGTGGTGAGAAATACTGAAATAATACAAATAAAATCTGTAATCCAAATGTACTTACTGCGCATGCACTGATGTCGGTAGCACACAAGTTGCCTTGCTGCCAACATTACTCCCAGAAGCACCCTAGTCTTTGTTGCCAATGTTAAAAAAGCCAATACAGTATAATCATAAATGAACTGGCTGATCTGAAGTATGTATTCTGAAGTGTAACTAAACTTTTGCACAAACTAAGCTAACGTTTTATTTACGTATCTAAGCTATTCAACTAAACCAGAAGGTAAATCTCCTGAGCCTCAATCAGCTCTTGAAACAGATTGGCGTTCCTGTTTCTGAAGTCTTGACGACACAAGTGCTCTGCCAAAGGTAAATCCATTTTATCCTGTCTGATGCAGCCCCTTGATAGGTAATGCCAGAAAGATTGCCAGTGTGACCGAATGCTGTTTGTGTGGACATTTGTTATTAGGTCCACAAAATTCAGGTTGTGGTTTAAAGTTAGGCAGGCTGCAAAACTCTCAGCTATTAAGCCATTTTATCCACCCCAGAATCGGTGTGGATTGTGCTGGTGAACTCCACATGCTCCTCAATTAAAGCAAAGAGGGTAGCACCATCTCTGATTATTGGGGTATACTGTCATCCACAACTCATTAGTGACCCCATCAATCTTACCAAGGATCCAGTTTCCTTCCACAATGCAGTGCAATGATATTTCCTCCTCCCAATTTTGCATTTGTCGCTCTAAACGACGTAGCTGGCACCATCAAATTTTCCCCTGTTGATGCATTTAATGTCAATTGAGGATATGCACACCATCCGACAATAGCTGAACCAATCTCCTACTGTTTCTGGCTTACGCTTGTGTCTCCAATAGAACACTGTGATTTGCTTGTACCAAGATGCATGGGCGTAGTCGAGTGTAACTAGGAGTACTTAGGCAGGTAATAACTTAAGAGTTCTTGAACTAAACACCCTTTGTCACAGACTCCGAAAACTGTTTATGCCCTTGCTAAATGACAATAACTCATCTGCAATGCCATTTCACAACAGGGTGAAGGGTTGCAGTACACTCCCAACATTACATGCATGCATTGTTTGTCATTAGGACTCAATGGTACAAGATTGACAATATTAACGAATCTAGCAATAGCAGTGAAACAGAACTTACACTTATGTTTATTTACTGAATGGCAGGAACCAGACAGGATATTCATTTTCAGAACAAACAGTAAAGGTAGTTTGCTTCCAACAATCGCACATGCCAAGTTCGGCATGTTCCATCAGTACTCATTTAAGCCTGTCTGGTATTGGACTTGGAAATCATTTTTGCAGGAAGTAAAGTAAAGAACATACGAATTCTCTCCATGTAAATCAAAGTTTCATATATATATATAATTTTTGTTTTTAAATTAAAGCAACAGTCAGGTGTGTTAAAGTGCTTATAAAATATGTCAAAAGCTTGGGCTCTACTAGTTTTGATGTGTTCTGTTACCTTTTTCAGCATTATCTTGGGAAACAAAAAAACAAAAAAAAAAAAAAAACAAAAAAAAGATGAAGGCGATGATATTTTGTCTTTGGAAGTATCCGGTAAAAGTCATTTCATCATTCTGTCTTATCCTAAGGTTTTTAGCTGGCCTGCAAATAAATCTGAGATATTTAATAAACTTAAGAAGAGAACTATTAGAACTATTTACTTGGGTTTTAAGCGATGTAGCTGAGCTATATTTGAGTGATGAGGCTTTCTTCTGTCTATTCAGGACTATAGTGCTTGCGGAGGAGAAAATATTTTAATTATTACAAATAAATACATGTACCGCTTATTTCTTTGTCTGCCTATATTTCCACCCCTTCTTTGTGAGTTTTTTGCAAGGAGCAAACTTATGGTAGAGAATGCTAACTGGTCACTTATCACATTATTGAGGTTATTAAAAAAAATTGAAGAAATTATTATGGGGGCTGAAGTGTTTGATGGTCTTTTTTACCTGGAGTGTGAGATATTTAATCACAACAGTGAGAATATGTAATTTTGCTAAGTATTATGTACTGTAGAGACTACAATGCTCAACATGTATTTCCAGGCTGTTCCTGATCTCTAATTACTCTCTTCTGTACAACCTGCATCAGGCAAAGTCAATAATCAGCGGTCTAAATGGATTAAATTTACATTTGCTAAAAATCTTTGTGACTCTCATTTGTTATTCGTTCCTACTTACTAATAGGATAGTCTTAAACGTGTGCCGAAAACAGTGTATTAACATAAGACTAGCTGCATGTTCATTTGTTCATAATAGTTTTCTTATGAAGCTCACCCGAGTGCATGTATACTAAAATTAGATGTTCTTTGCTCACCACATGGATACTTTCGCATTTTGCATCCTATCTCCAACAATGGCACCGTTACTTACAGTTACAATTAACATTTTAAAACATATATACAGTAAAATAAATTACAATTAAATGCACTAATGGTTTCTGAAAAAAGTAAACATTAAATATACATGAATTTGTTAAAACATTTTCGCTACTGATTTATAATATCAACGAATTTAACACAATATAAAAAAATTAATTTGTCCTGGATTTTCAAACAAACTCAAAATTACAATCTCATGGTGTAACTAAAAAGATATTCCAGGTCTTTTTCTTATAGCATACAAATTTTACACAAAAATATCTTCTGTTGTTTAATATTGCTCACTTGTTTTGAATGATGAAATATGTTAAATTTACAACCACATTCAATGGAAACAAAATAATATCACAATAGTGTGCAATCATAATATTGGTCTATATTTAAGCAGCAGGCTACTTCAAACTATAACATGTGTGTATAAATTTTGATAAATGCTCAATTCGTCTTTAAAAAACTAACGTAATTTACCTTAATGTGTTCAGTGTTAATAAGTGGCCAACAAATTTTGTAATTATTCAAATAATTTTAATTGATGTCTGGCAAACTACTTTAAGATGCAAGTGCCATATGTTTATTCCTTTTGAATTTGCAAGTTGAAAAACAGGGATTTAGGATAATATGAATGGGTAAGAAATTACGTTATACCACCACCATCGTCACCACCACCAACACCACAGCAGCAGCAGCTGAAAGACCCAGCTGATGCTACCAGCTATTTGTCTTCAAGATTTTACTCTAATGGTGTGCTCAGCGACATACTTATACAACATAAAATACCAACCAGAAACTAAACCAAGTTATTCAGCATAAAACATACTTCAATTTTCCATCTGCCACGCTGCCTTTGGTAACTGAAGATACATAGATAGAACTATCATTTGGAAAGTGCGGATCATCTCTTCCACCCATAAGGTCAAAGCCAAGATCATCATCTGATGCCAGCCCACTCTGAAACACAAAATAATTTACATTTAGCTCCATTTACCCGTAAACCTTGTCATTCCTTTTAGGATAAGCCAGTCATCAGCTAAATGGCTGCCAGTTTGTCAGCTTATGATAGATACAATGAACTCAATGTCTATCAGTCTAAATTTGCCTGGAATACACTTTCAAGGTTAAGGGAAAATTAAGAAAGAGGTTTTATACAGGAAATAAGATTTTTATTAGGCTGAATGGAAATGAAGTAACAGAGAAAGTTACAAGTAATAAGGGGTTATCACAGGGATGTAAACTCAGTCCTATACTATTTAACTTATTTATAAATCGGTATGCTGGATGAGTTGGACAAAGATAATTTATAGTTGCCTACCGCAAACAACAGAGAAATAACAGGTTTACTCTTTGCAGATAATTTAGTGGTAGGCTCTATTTTGATTGGAGGACTATCAAGGGTTATACAAATTGTACATGAATATTGCAAGTAGTAGGGTTTGAGAATGAATTACAAAAAGTCAAAGGTAACAGTTTTCAAAAGAGGAAATAAACTGAAGAGGGTGGAATGTGGGGGAGGGGACGGGGGAGGAGGGGGCTGCAAGTGGTGAGGAAATTTTATTCTTTAGGAGTGAAATTGAGTATTAATGGGAGATGGAATGATCAAAAGATTAATGCTTTAGCTAAGGGAAAAATAATGATCAATGCTATAAGATCATGTCTGCAAAACATACCAGAAACACAAACCAAGTGGCTGGAAAGGATATACACAACGGTGGTGGAAGCAAAAATGGCCTACAGGGGGTAGAGATTTGGGGAAGTGAGGAGGGATGGGATGAGCTGGATAGAATCAATAGATTTTGTAAACAGGTACTGGATTTACCTATATCAGGGCCAAATGGTGCAGCAATGATGGAAATGCGAAGGTTGAATAGTAAGGGAATGATTGTGGAAAGGATATTAAATTATTGATATATAATAAGATAAATGCAAGAGCAGAATATTTTGAGGCAGTGTTTAATAATGCAAGAAATAGCCTAATGGGATGAACGGCGCGCAAGGATTGAAGAGAATTCTACAGGAAATTGAAATGGGGAATATACGGGAAGAGAGGGAGGGATGAGCTAGAAGTTTCTGGAAAGAGGTAAGCAATAGGGTAGAGGATATAGGGAGACACGAATTATTTCAAAGCCTTAGAGAAAAGAAAAGTTTAGTAACATATACTCAACTAAAGTGAACTAGGTGAGTTTACAGCAAGAACAACGGAAAAATGGTATAGGAAATTAACTAGAAATAATGTGGACAAGGGTGGGCCCAACCATACATAAATAACCACAGTTAAAATCTGGACCACAGAATTAAATAGCTTAAATGATGTAGGAAAAATATTGTAAAATTGAATGTAAGGTTTTAGACAGACAGACAGACAGACCGACAGACCGACCGACTTACATTATAACAAAATATTATCTTATTTGTCTTCTTTCTTCTCATATTATGGACAAACCCCTTGCCCCAAACAAATTCTTACTCTTTCAAGTTCAATACACATGGCCTTATGCATATTAATTGTTCACTTTCCTATTTGCCAAATTTATTTAACTACCCTTATCTTCCCCAACTTGTTCACTGAAATAAAAAATAATAAAATAATGCACTCGCATGCACAGAGGTATAAATTAATAGCAGAGCACAAATTTTATTGGTAATGGTGGTTCATAGGCAATCAATTTGAGACAGACCTTGGTCTACGAATAGAAATTACTAAGTTGTACTTTAAAAGTGCTAGGGCATATACATACCACTAATCACATCCGTTTCAACAATAAGGTATGACGAGAAAATAAGTACAAAGCCTGTGTGTTTAGTATAACAGCTATGTTGTGAGGATGGTAAAGGTGCATATGCATTGAAATTTCAGGTTTGAACCCCATGGCTGTGGACTTCTGTGTTCTTTGTTCTTTCTCTCTCTTATTCTGCCTTTCTCTCTCTCTCCCTCTCTCTCCATCTCTCACTCTCCCCTCTACCTCCCACCCCCTCTGTCTCTCTCCCCTCTCCATCTTTCCCCTCTATCTTCTCCTCACCCCTCTCTCTCTCATCCTCTGTCTCTCAGTTCCTCTGTTTCTCTCTCTCTCTGTCTCACTGTCTCTCACTCTTTCTATCACTCTCTCTTTCTTTCTTTACAAAAGTACATAAGAAAGCACATACTTGATTACAGGAAAAACTTCAGTTATGTTGTAATTTTTCATTCATCCAATGCTTAAGTTTTTTAATTTCAAATTCTTTTAAATATTATTTACACTTTCATGACCTAAATAGTTAGTAGGTACACACTAAAAACTTACTACACACTTAGTTGAGCTTGAACCGTTTCACTTAACAGTTTACAAAAATGTAAATAACTGTTAGGTACTTGAAAAGCTACTTGCAACTCAATTATTACAAAAATAAGTTGTACTCGTATTAACATTACAATAAAGTAGGTAGACACATGTGGAACAAACAGACAAACTAATTACAGGTAGGCGCAGGTTTTAAAGGAATTAATCTAAATGGTGACCTATAACATCAATGCAGAAATGATCCCAAGTACTATTTAGCATTCCTGATGCATTGCAAAACTGATCATTGGCTGCAATAATGCAGGCAACCAACGTCTCTTCAGAATCAAACAGTGATAAATATGCCACAGTTTGAAGATGATCCCAGAAAAAGAAACTATGGGATTGAGGAGATGACCAGGGCAAGGTAGGACTGCCTCTTCCAATCCAGTGATTCAGGATGACTTGTATTAGAATGCTCCTGTACGTTTATAATGCGCAGGAAAAATGCAGTTGAGCCAGAATATTTAGTGGCACTTTGGCAGTACATGCTTCAGAAATGTATCATTAGTCGACAAGGAAGATGGCAGTTCAGGCTTGCACCTTTTGCAGATGGAAAGGGTAGAGCTGCTCCTAGTGCAAGACTGGCCATGCACATGTGTGGTTGGTGTCCACTGCACGCCAAATAGCACGGGTGCTAGTTGATGGTTCCTCCTCCACTATATGTAGTACCTTTCCTTCACACTTGAGTGTGATGGGTACATCTTGCACTACAATCTCCTTCATTCACTTAGGTACATACTAAATTTCCAGCGTGTATCTATTGTGCTTAAGTCATGAAAATATAGAGGATAGTTAAAAGAATTTGAAATAAAAAGCTTACGCATTGGTTAAATGAAAAATTACAACACAACACAAATAGTACCACTAAATCAAATTAAACTAAGCATGTACTTATGTAAAGAAGGAAGGAACAAAGAACACCAAACAATCTGAACAATCTGTGGGTTTGGGGACTACAACCCAAAATTTTAATGTATGTGCACTTTTGCCTTCCTCACAACTATTATGCTTAACATCATGCTCCGAATTCCTCCACTTATTTTCTCATCATAATTCACAGTTCAGTGGATGTGATCAGTGGCATGTATAATCACTAGCAATTTTATGGCACAACTGTGTAGTTTGTATTCATAGGTGTCTGTGTCTCCCTCTCTCTCTGTGCACGTGTGTGTGTGTGCGCGTGCGTGGGTGTGTGTGTGTGCGTGCGTGTGTGTTTGTATGTGTAGGGGGGTGCGCATATATATTATATATACCCTATATATACTAGGTGTCCCAAAAAATACTGATGATGCTTAGTATGTTGCATGAGATGACAAACTGATGTTTTCAAACAGGAACCCCTTTCCGGAAATGCACAGTTTGGATGCTGGAGAGTGTCGAAGTTTGAGAACGAACAGTTGTGACAGCTTGTTAACACTTGTTTTAGAACCTTAATACACAGGATATGCAACCTTTAGCCATTTGCGTACTGGGATGAACAACCTGAGCATAATAAAATTCCTGCACATGTGCTAAATTACTCCATAGAGTCCTTGATGTGTTATTTGTGCAGTTTCCAGGACAGTAACATTTTAACACCAATGAGACATGTACCATTACACTGTTGCTGAAATGACCGACTTGAGCTCCAGCACACTTTGATGTAAATGAGCGGAATCACCTCAACATTGCACATCCACATCAATGGATTGTTAGAGGTGGAACACTTCCATGGCCAACACAGTTGCCAGATCTGACACCTCTCGACTATTTTCTGTGGAGTTGTATGAAGAGCATGGTTTATGGCACTCCTATAATGTCAGAGGAGGACCTTATGCCTTGAGTCTATGGAGAGATTGAAAATCTTCAAAGATAAAGCATGTATTGGGTCAAATGCACGAGGCTCACCACTGCCGATACAGGCTCTACAATGATGTATGGGTGGACACCCATTTGTAATGCTGGGTTTATTGACCAAATCGAAACATACATCCATCTCACATTTCAACGCACTACAGGGTCCAAACTGTGCATTTCTGGGTTCCTATTTGAAAACTGATCAGTTTGCCATCCCGCACAACATACTAAGCATTGCCAGTGGTTTTTTGGGACACCTGTATATTTATTATGGGTGTGCAGATTTTGTGTCATGATAGATTCAAATAAGACAGATAAAAGATCCAATAACAAATTCATATAACGTGAAAGGTAAAGGCAATACTTGAACATAAGTGAATACATTATCAGCATAGTCTGGCAACAGAGTAAGACTGAAGAGGGGAATGTTTTGTTTACCAATGCAGCTTCTGCTGTCATGTTGCGTTCACACCTACGATGAGTGAAAATCCAAACCATGTGTCTGTGTACCACTAAAAATAACAAGGGGATAAGAGAGAATTGAACACAGTCAAAATTATTGTTCTAAGGCAGGGAAGGGCAGAATAGTGTTTGCTCCAAATCTACTGTGCATGCAACCTGCATAAAATTATTGCTGGTTGTAGGAGTGGTATTTCTTTGACAGTGGCAGATCAATACAGCTAATGATAAGCGCATTTGTTTCAAACAGAAAAGAGGTAGTCGTACTTTTGCCATGTGAAATCGGAATTACACAATTATCATCATCCGAACATATGAGGAAACGTTCAGACTCTGGTGTAATATCTGTAACGCTATATGCAATTGTGCTGAGATCTCAGTTTTTATTTTTCTACGTTCATCAGAGAAAAAAAAATGTTCACAGATATATGTGGAGCGAAACATTGTTGTAACAGTGTAACAGAAGCAGCAAAATCTCTCAAACCAACATATATAACCTTACACAGTACAAATGTGGCAACCTAATCTCTGTACTTATTTTTTGTCAATAGATCTGTTTGTATATCTATGAGTTCACATTGCAAGTTTAATTTAACATTGATTACATCTCCAGAAAAAGGGTTAACAAACATTGAAATGTGATTCTCAAGATTCCTGAAATTATGGAATCTATGTGAAGTAAAATCTATTTTTAACTCTTCAAGAATGGGAAAACAACTAATTAGTTTATCCTTTGGGACACTACCAAGTGATTTTATACATTTGAAATAAATATTTCATAATTTGATTTGTTGGTTAAGAGAGTTGTCACATTGGTATGTTTGTTATGTTTAGATTATAAACCTTCTAGAACTTTGGCACACTCTAACTCTGTAATAATAAGATGATGATCATGCTGATTGATGATGAATGATGATCATTCATCGTCAATAATAATAATAATAATAATAATAATAATAATAATAATAATAATAATAATAATAATAATAATAATAATAATAATAATAATAATAATAATAATAATAATAATAATAATAATAATAATAATAATAATAATAATAATAATAATAATAATAATAATAATAATAATAATAACAACAACGACAATAACAATAACAGAAAATTTATACAACATATATAAACATGTAAATTGGAATTCACCACTTACTAGTTTTTTCGCTGTATACAGCATGATATCTACAATAAAGCCGTTCAATGTTGGCTCGAAGAAAATCACATAATATTTTGTTACAAATGAGGTAGACGATGTTGACACAGACATAATTCCTCCACTGGTACCACTTGCAAAACGACCTTTGGACTCCTGAAATAAGCTAAGGAAAGGGGTGTGTACCATTGTGTTGCATAGTTACAAGGCGAAAGATTCATGAATCACAGATTCACAAATCTGCTTTTGTCCACCTCTGTTCTAAGGGCTTTGCCACTTCTATGTTTAATTATTCTACTCTACACTGCTACCTACTCAGCCATGATCCAGAGATCATACTGATAAGGAAAATCAATGCTTTGCACCAGTAAACAATGTAGGAATAATGCTGCTTGTACTGTATAATAATAAATACAAGCCAATTATTTAAGTTGTGTTTAAATGAAACTATTATTAACATATTATGATTATTTACCATATTTATTATCTGAAGCATAAAAATGGTGATAAACTGATAATACATGCAGTGTGGTAATGACTGGTTTTTATTCATTTAAAAGAGGTGCTCTAAGAGGTGACATGTGACTCTGTTTAAAGCAAAACTTTTCTTGGGCTGGCTGGAGTATAACCAGAAGTATACTTCAGCTAATTCTACGAGGAAAATACCAAAAAAGTGTTATTATTTGAAAAGAAGCGCATGCTGTTGACCATTTGTAACTTTTACAACTAGAATGCATTGTCTTAATTTTTCAGAATGATAAAATAAGTTAGTGTTAATGAATAGTATTAATACATTAAGAGAAGTACAGGAAATGATAAAGAAATAATCATATCCAACTTTCAAGATTTCCTTTATCTTGCTAAATGAGCTCACCACTGCTGCCCATCATTCTTTATGGTACCTTGGAAATAAAAGAGTATGTTAAATCTGGAGGAGGAAATTCAGCTCGGTCCTCTGGGAAGGCACACATTTGTTCTTTATATTTAACAATAACAAAATATACAACAAAAAAAAAAGTTGTGCTAGTACCCTTACCAAATCAATGTCTAATATTTCAGTCTCCCATTCCTGCAAGTCAGCATCAATTGCAGAGTCATGGCTATGATTATGACCCACTGTACGAAACTGTTGCATTCTGGTTTCCTTTTCTTGCTCAGCTTCCATCTTCTCTCTTGAAAGAAAAAATAAATAAAATATTTTATTATGGAAGAAATTTTCAAAATGCAAACAACTGCTAAATCATGTTTAAGCATACCTATTTCACAAGAGAGCACATGCAAACCCTTTTTCTTTTTTCTTTTCTTAAACCTAAAGGTTGTGGATGTTTTAAAATCCATTTCTTAAAAAGATTCAAACAGAACACACAAGTTTCTTTTTAAAACAACTTTTACTGCAAAATAATGTCAAAAAAGCTTACAAATATATTGATGATTGATCCTTTTGTATATGCACATTGTCTTTTATTGTATTATGTTATTTTTGCCAATTCAAGCATATTACAATATATTTCTGACATGGAAACTAATTGATCTCTTTGGTTTAATAAGGCTTTCTAATATTCTGTTAGTGCTATAATTAAACTAATAATCCTGAGGAACAGATAGGTTGGTTCATTTGTTCAGCTATATGTATGTTCTGCTCCAACTACATGTCGCTCAGTAAAATCAGTTGATTTGTGTGTTAGCTGATAAGTAAGACTACTTTGCTCTCCATACCACATGAGTTTATAGAAAAGGCAAAGAAGGAGCATAGCAGCTGTAGCCATTCTTGCCTCCAACTTCATTTCAGTATAACAAAGCCATGGACAGCCAAGAACTTGCCAATATTCAAGGAAATAATAACAGAACTTCTGAGAAAGTTTTACCAGAACAAATAAAGAAACAAAAAGTGCGATATAGATTTAGCAGAGACAACTCAAAATTGAAATGATAGAGGAACATATTAAATTAGATTAGAATGCACTCAAGTTCGCTTTGGTCAGGAAAGCCACTGAACATAGATTTTTTCTTTTTGTTTTTAGTGTTTAACACCTGCTTTTGCTACATACGGCACCGCAGGCGGTGGCACTGATGATACATGGAATTAAGATGGAGTAGTGGTGGAATGAGATGGCGGGGGAAACTGGAGAACCTGGAGGAAACCCGCCCCAGCGCCACTTCGTCTAACACAAATCCCACATGAGGTTGCCTGGGATCGAACCCGGACCGCTTTGGTGTGAAGCAAATGGTCTAATCACTAAGCTATGGTGCGGCCCACATAGAGCTTGTCAAAGTGGCACATGTACATGTATGTTTACATGCTATGAGACTATAACACATCAAGCTCAATTCTAATACGTCTAGGTTAGAATAACATCAGAAACATATAATCACATTTGGCTTATGACAACTGAACGTCACTACACAATATTTCATTTGCTCCGTAAAGTATATGTACATCCTTATTTCCATGCACATATAAACAAAGTTATCAAAATTTACTGTCACAATATATAGGTACAATATTATTCCATTAACAGATGCAACAGCGGATGATAGTTTTGTAATTATGTACATCATAATAATTGAGGAATTGGCATAAAACTTATGTGGTCTAAATTTGAGAATCAGAACCAACTGTTAAAATGGAAACATGTTAATTTTAGAATATAAAAGTCACTTTGATTCCGAAATTAAATCTAAAGAGAAAACATTTCTTTAAAATTCACAGTTAAATATGGACATGTTCACTTTTGCATGAATCTATCTCAACATCCAATTCATCAATAATTTTCCCCTTGTTTTCAATTCTTCCTCATCTTCACATTCTAGTACCAAATTATCTTCATTTTCTTCTATACTACAGCATTCTCTTTGAACATTTCTTTATAGTAAATTTACCAAACTTTTAAAATTTCCTCCGTATGTATAACTAGTTTATTAGTATACTTGTTCATAATATTTTTTTATTTTTTCCCTTGTTTGTTCTCTGTTTTATAGTTAGCCAAAATTTCTTATTGTTGTCTTTAAAGTTTTGTTCCACCACATTTTTAAATTCTTCCCAAGTTTGTTGTTTAGATTTAATTACTTGTTCTTTAGCCTTATTCCTTGCTTCAACATAGTACATATTCCAATCTGCTCCTTGTTTTCTACAGCCATGATAAAATATTTAAGTGCACTAGGGGAGTAGAATGTCTCTAGATCCCATGTCATGTTGAAGTATGATTTACACAAGTTGATATTTCAAGTTAAATGCTTTCCAATTTAACTGAAAATTTGTATTGGAGTAATTTTGGAGCACAAATTAGGGGCACATAAATTTCTTGTTTTCTGTCCCTAAGATGGGTCTGTAATGGATGGAGAGATACACCCAAGCCTGAAATTATAGCAACATTTTATAATTGGGTATTTTTCAGAGTGAGGAAGAGAAATTGTTATCTTTTATGTCATTTCTACTCAAAGGGACGTATAAGGATACAGTATACCATAGAAAAACTCAAATTTCCCAAATATAATGAAATTTGATGTAAGACATACACAGGTAGTGGTAACCTCACGTTCTGGGACTTCAATACAATTTTCTGTACAAGGCAATTAAGAACTAAAAATACTACTTCTCGAGAACCAAAGCATTATATTAATAGAAGATCTAACATCAGACTTCTACAATGGAATGTGGGTGGTCTCACACAAACAAAAAGAGTAGAACTCAATAAAATTGTATTTGACTATAATATAGATATATTTTTCATACAAGAAGCAAATCTAACAAATGACCAACTTAAATACTTCAATTTTACTGGTTTTCTACTACACCTACTACCCAAAAATAGTCAGCTAAGTAGTGGAATATTAATTGGAGCCGAAAAGGATATTAAATCCTCCTTTGAAATTGTTAAAGAAATGGATAACACACATAAAAGTTAATTAATAAAGCTAAATTTTTGGGATAACAAAACACATCTACATTTATACAGTATTTACAATCCTCCCAGGAATGAACCAGATCTCTCACTTATTGAACAATTAAATAAAACAATCGTAATTGGGAATTTCAATGCCCATTCCAAAAGATGGGGTTATGAAAAAGTGGATTCTATAGGGAAGATAGTGGAAGAATTTTTGAATACCACAACTTTTGAACTGATTTATAGTAAAGAAGATCCCACAACCTTCATACATTACTCTGGAGCATACAGTAACCCAGACCTCTTGTTAGCTACAACAGATATTGTTTCAAAAATTAAAAAACAAGTTATAGAAGATCCAAGTTCTGGTCACAGAGCAGTAATTGCTGATATAAAACTAGATAATACAAATAACAGTAAAAATCACACAAATCTGTATTGGAACTTCAAAAAAGCACATTGGAACAAATATAAAACTGAATTGGAACATAAATTTAAAGAACAAACAAATTCACAGCTGCATGACCAACCAGATCATATGAACAAAAATTTCTGTAAAGTCATCCCAGAAACAGCAAAAAAACATATTCCTCGTGGAAGAATTACAAATTTCAAACCCTTTTGGAGCCCCCAGTTAGAAGAACTGAAAAAGCAAAGGGATATAGCTAGAAATACAGCTGAACAAACAAAAAACATATCGGATACACAAATATGGCGGAGGAAATGTGCCTCACTAAAAAAAGAAATTAATACTGCTAAAAAGAATCACTTTAATAATTTCTTAGAAAAAATGGATTATAGGACAGATGGTAACAAAGCCCATAAGTTCATAAAAAATGTCAAGGACAGGAAAGAAAACAACAGCACACCTATCATACACAACAATAAAATATTAGTAAATGATGCAGTCATAGCCGAAACATTCAATAAATATTATGCTAATTCACATAAAGTAACAAGAAATAATAAAAAGGAACAAAAAGAATTTAAGAAAGATTTGAAACAAGAAAGAGAATGTGATCCTAACACTCAATGCCATCTTTTTTCTAAAATTTAATATGCAAGAACTGAACATTGCAATAAATAATCTAAAAAGCAAAAAGTCTCCTGGACCAGATCACATACATCCAGAGTTCATAAAAAACCTTGGAAAAACGGTAAAACAATAACTACTGAAACTCTACAATCTATCCTGGAAAACCACTGTACCTGCTGAATGGCGAAAAGCAATAATTGTCCCACTCTTGAAGAAAGACAAAACAGCATCATAAATAAAAAATTATAGACCAACAGCTCTTACTAGCATAATAGCAAAAGTGATGGAAAGAATGGTGTCAAACAGGTTAAATTGGTTTCTAGAATAACACAATTTAATATCCCCATGTCAAGCTGGATTCAGAGAGTTCCACTCTACAAATGAACAAGTCTTACTTCTCAGTCAAGAAATCAAAGACTCCTTCAATAGAAAAGAAGATAATTTATCAGTTTTTATTGATTTCCAAAGTGCATATGATTCTATATGCAGAACAAAACTACTAAAGAAAGTAAAAAAAATAGGGATACAAGGTCCAATGTTTTCATGGTTATGTCATTTCCTAACACAACGCTTTATTGCAACCAGATATGGAAGAAATATATCTAAATACAAACAAGTACACCGTGGCTTACCACAAGGCACAGTGCTAGCACTACACTTTTTAACATATTTATTAACGATCTGCCACAACAAATACAAGGATCAGGTGTGAAGTGTGCACTATTTGCTGATGACTTAGTAATGTGGACTTCAAAACCAAAAAGCAAAAGTACAGAACTAGAAAAAACCATGCAACAATCCTTAACCAACCTACAAAGGTGGACCAAAGAAAATTTAATGACTGTTAATACAATAAAATCAAACTACCAAATCTTCTCACTAAGAAAAAAAAGCACTAAAAATAAAACTACATTTTGAGGGTCAACAATTACCAGAAACAAAGGAAGCAAAGTATTTAGGAGTTACATTTGACACCAAACTTACATGGACCAAACAAATAGAAAATGTAATACAAAGAGCAGAGAGACGCCTTTCACTGTTAAAGCGTCTAACAGGAATGAAATGGGGATGTTCCAGAGCAACTCTTTACACAACACACGATGTATATATAAGCCATTATTTACTTACTGCAGCGAAGTTCTTGTAACAGCAAACACAAAAAAAAATACAAATCTTTCAAAACCAAAGTCTGAGACTAATTACAGGTGCTATCAAAACCGCACCAATACCAGCTATGGAAATACTAACCAACCAATACCCCATTGAATATGAAATAGAAAAAGCGGCTCTTATTCAACACGAAAAGTTGATCAGACTCCCATTCAATACATGGCACAAGAGAAATTTTACACACACACTAAAGACTCAGGAGAGCTTTCTTTCCAAAATTCAAGACATCAAGAAGAATCTATATCATCCTAATTCAAAGGAAAACTTCATATCTAAAGTCAATCCAACACAAACATTAGACATCACATATTATTTACACCTGAGAGAAGTAGTTAAGAAAAGTGATACTCCAACTAGTGTTCTAAAATTATTGGCATTAGAGACAATCCATACTAGATTTCCAGAACACGAATGGCTGCATATTTATACTGATGGATCATTGATATCAAACCAAGATGGAGCAAGTGCTGGAGCCACATGTCACCTCTTTTCTTATTACAAATTTTTAAGTTATGGAACTACTAACTTTGATGGAGAAATTGAAGCAATTCGAATGGCCCTACAAAATCTTTTGTACAGAATTTCACATTTTCAGCAAGCAGTTATTCTCTCAGATTCCAGGGCAGCAATTATAGCAATTACTTCCAAGTTGTCACCAAAAAACCAAACAATTATAGAATGTTGGAAAATCCTTATCCATCTAACAGCACTTCAAAAACACCTAGTCTGCTCACCTACCAGCTCACTGTGGACTGAGTGGTAATGAGAAAGCTGATTTTCTTGCAAAAAAGGGTACCAGCGGTGTACAAAAATCTATAGTTAATCTACCATTTTATGCAGCTAAAAGATTAGTCAACTCTGAATTCAAAAAAATTATTGCAAAATATTACTATGAAAAATCAAAAAATAAAAGATGGGAACATTCAAACAGTAATTCCTGAGTATCCTCGAAAAACAGCAGTTGCAATCTTCAGGTTTATTACAGGACATGATTGTCTGGCAAAACATGTAAACAGAATTGGGATATATTCTTCACCACTCTGTCCTCTATGTGATCTGCAAGAGGAAATGGATCGAGGCCACCTTCAAATATGCCTGGCCACTTCTAGTGCCCCATCCATCAGTGAAAAATATTGGAGAGCAAGAGGATTAATGACTTCATTGTCAGAAATCCAGCATTAGCTAACAACAACTTTTGCATGAATAACAAACATTTTCAGATTTGAACAGTTTTCAGGAGGTCAATATTGGCATATTCTTAATATATTCAGCTTAATGCTATATATTTGATGTACTTTATAAAACAAGTCCAAATAGTGACATCATAAACATATTGGAATTATGTAACAAAGCTCTTTGAGGTATTGTCTTTTCCAGAAAATACATTCAATATTTTTACAAAATTGTTCACATTAAATTGTAGTTTCTATAGAAGTATTAACATTTTCTTATCAACCACTGAATTTGAACTTATAACATATTAACATGTTCTCTTTCTGTAATATAATACAAGTAAAAACAAATTAAATAATAAAAGAAAAAGAAAAGTCATTAATATCCTGTTGTAAAATAATAATGAAACATATAATGCAGCCACCTTCCAAACAATCACTAATTATAAGAGTTATTGATTTCCTGTTCTTCTGTTTCATATCTGGTCGTACAATCAATAATATTTTCATATCATTTTAAGGTCTCTTGACTTCGCCATTCTTCCCTGAAAATTGTTTTCAGCAGTTCAACATCTTTCTCCTTTGCATCAGGAATGATTTAAGTGCCATACTTCCAATTGGTTGACTGAAGAACTTCTTTATGGTTCATTCTCGTTTCAGAATACTTCCGCTCATTCTGATCTTGACAGGATCTGTAGAATGCATTTGCCTTCAATTCAATATGAATGTTTATTATTTCCTTTTTACGAATGCAAATTCTCTTCATTTCACTAATATGTTCTAAATTTCTTACCCCTTTAGACAGAGATTGTACAACACTTCCTTACGCATTCATTTTCTGCTTATTCTGGCTATGACTAAGAATGGTGTCAATAGTTACGCCAGAGAACAAGACGTGTGCTGTAATAAATTATGCGGGAGAGTGATGTTACTTGAGTATCATGTGACCTAAACATATGCTTCACAAGGCCATATGGAATTAATCTTCTTTGCTTGAAACATATAAATGGACAGGCTCCCGTTTGCTCTGTAACCTGTATTTTTGCATGCCTATTTCAGTGGACAGGATCAAAATGGCTTGAATTTCATGAAGTATACATATTTCACTGATCCCCAATGTCGTGTTCCATATCCTAACTCATTTTTTAAAATGTTGCACCAGCTTGCGTTTGTGTCACCTCAATTACCATTAGTAGTTGTATAAAACTAAAATATGATCGTGGATGTACAATTACTAATAATAATGATGATGATGATAATAATAATAATAATAATAACAACAGTAACAACAACAACAACAACAACAACAACAATAATAATAATAATAATAATAATAATAATAATAATAATAATAATAATAATAATAATAATAATAATAATAATAATAATAATAATAATAGTCATTAATAATAAGCCATAACAATTCATCTAATTAAATCATGTGGCTTTTATAGCCCGTACCTCACTGAATGGTTGCTCATAAGTGCATATATGTCACTACATAAATACATATTTACATATATATTACAGTGTTTACAATACAAAATGCACAGATTTCCAATTTTGTACTATACTCAGTGCCAAACAAGAAGGTGATTGACAGTTGCTCGCCACATGGTGGAAAGGCCAAAATGAACAAGAGGGGATGGATTTGTAATGGCGATTGCCATAGCAACGGAAAGAGGAACCAATTAGAGCATATTGTAATGTAACAGAATAAATGTTCAGTTCTAAATAACACTGGTCTGCACAAAAAAAAAAAAAAAATTCTTAGCTCTGAAAAAAATTATGGTTTATTGTATAGATAGTCATCCTGAATAATAAGTAAACAGCAGAATTTTTCCATCACCCACCATTTTTGGGGGTTCAGATTCAAAGGAATTTAACTATTATAATGTTATTGGGGTTATTCATCCAATGTACAGACCAAACTACTAGGTCTAGAACAGGGATCGCCAGACTCCCCGATTGAAGGAGCTACTACAACATTTCAAAAAAACAGTAGTGAGCTACCAAGCACAAATTGATATTTATCATACAGAAAATTAAGATATAAAATTTAAAGTTTTTTAAGTCAGGAAAGCCTTTGTTTATTAATTAGAAACACTATAACACTCAATTTCATTTTTTCCTTCACTGATATTAATTAGATATATGACATTTACTCTCAGCTACAATTTTCTTAATGTTGGGAGAGTAATCAGTCACAGCCATTTGAATACAGTTGTCCAAATGTTCATCAGTGAGCCTATTTCTGAATTTGTTTTTAATCACATTCATGTTCGAAAAAGAGGTTTCGCACAGATATGTAGAACTGAACAATGCCTTCACTCGAAGAGCAACACAAAACAAAACTGGATACAAGAGACCAAACAGCTTCTGAACTTGAGACAGATTGCAAAGACAGATCACTTTGGAAAGTTATGAGTTCCATTTCTACTGCAGGACGATCTTCCTGAAAGTGTTGCATCACACAAGTTGAAAATTCTTCAATATCCAGGTCCATGAAAGGTGTTGTGATGAACTGTGCCAGAAGCTCAATTTTTTTGAAATCTTGAAAACGCTTCTAAAATTGCTCTCGAGTTTGAAATAATTTCTGCATTCTTTTTGCCACAGTATGTTTCTGAAGAGCCTTGCTTTTCCAGTTTGTCTTTTAAACAGGGAAAATGTTTGATATCACCTGCATTAAGATTCTTTTCCCATATCTGAAGTTTTCTTGAAAACGAATTGACATCAGATATCATTTCCCCCAAATTCTTGTAGTTCTCCACACTGGCAATGGAGTTCATCAGCCAGTGCTTTGAATAAACGTCCTTGAAGTGCTTGAGGTCTCACTTTGTTGATAATTTTCACTACAAGTTTCATGACGTCATTGATTTGTAAACATTTTCCACATAATGCCTGTTGGTGAATAATGGAGTGATAGCTAACGAATTGATGAAAGGTTTCATCACTCCGACACAATGCTACAAGGCCTTCACTTTCCCCAACCATGTTTGGAGCATCATCTGTTGTTAAACCCATCAATTTAGACACAGGAATATTCTCTGAGGAAATATATTTTTTTTTAATTCTGAAAATATATCCTCTCCTGTAGTACGTCCATTGAGAGGAATAACACTGAGAAGTTCTTCTTTTGTAGTGAATTCATCAAAGCACATTTTCACAAAAAGAGCCATTTGAGAAGTACTTACCTACCACGTCTGTGGACTCATCAATTTGAAGTGAGAAATAACTGCATCTCCATATCTCTCTTCATTTGTGAAACATCACCATTCATAACCTCAATTCTTCACATCACCATGTTTGCAGAAAGTTGCATTGACTTTACAGCAGAAATTATTTCACCTTTGTTTTTAAAATTATCAAATAATGCATCACTAGCAACTAAAAATGCTTCTTTAATCATTTCACCGTCCTCGAATGGTTGTTTCTTCTGAGGGATAATCTTTGCGACGTGGTATGATGCATCCGTTGCCACTGTACTTCTGTGTGCTGTCTTGGTGAAAGTAGCTTGTTGTCCAAGTAACTGAGTTTTCAATAGCCTTAATTTTTCTTTCCTCAGATCCGAGTGTGCAGGAAACAAATTTTCGGCCACGGAATGAACAGTCCTGTAGTGTCGTTCAACGTTAGCTTTTTTTTCCCAACAGATACACTTGAATTACACAACATACAAACACTTTTCCCTCTGATCTCAGTGAAAAAATAATCCTACTCCCACTCAACATGAAAATGGTAGGTCTTTTGTTTCTTACTCCCCATTACAGGAAATATTACGTTCAACACAATATAAACTAGTAACAAATCTACATCCACCATTACACAAGTCAGCTGATGGTACACTGTAACCAATTCTGCTGGGCAAAATTTATCTTTCATGTTAGGCAACGTTTCTGTGAGCCACCAAAAATATCCCTGTGAGCTACCGGTAGCTCGCGAACCACGGTCTGGCGACCCCTGGTCTAGAAGCTCCTAATTATTGAAGTGAATTCCTTCTACAAAGTAGACAACCATTAAGGAGCAATTTTTCTAAATTCATCCTTTAAGGGAGGTAGAAATTTCAGGATTTTTTGAAAATGGACAATGTCAGAACAATTAAATTGAGCAGAGGATCATCATCAAAATCACAAGAAAAGGCCAAAAATATATTACCTATTGTATTTATAGATAAAATCATAAGATGGGACACTGTTGGTGTTCACTAGCACACACAGTGAACACAATTAAAGACGCTTTGGTACATGGAACTTTTACACACTTACTGAAGGAGCACTATAATCCATCTGCAAGCTCTTCTGAATTAACGCTGTTTCAAAATGTTATATCAGACTATTATTAATAAGAATGTAAGGAAGGGTATCAAATTAGTTTCCACTTCATCACACTCCCATTAGCGTGTCTGCCTCATGTTCAAAAGGTTGCGAGTTCGAATCTCGCTTAGGGTAAGTTATCCAGGTAAGGTTTTTTCCCTGAGGTTTTCCTTATCCTGAGAAGACGAATGTTGGATAACTTAAAGCTCTATGGACCTTGGGCTCATTTGAACATCATTTCACCTGTTTCATTCATTCACCGTCCAATATGACATGTTGGAGGACGATAATTTAAAAAAAGAAAGAAAGAAAGAAAAAAGAAAGAGAAAAAAACCCTCCCATTATGTGCCACCCGCTGCAGCCCTGTATGTTCGTGTACTATCAGGATTGTATGACTTCAAATGTGAAAATAACTTTACTAAGAAACAATAAAATACATTGTAGTATTCTTTTATGGTCATATACATAAATTATCAGCAAATTAATCTAAAAAATTTTGTAATCAGTTACTTGGGGCTTTTTTAATGCTCAAATTGATATTTTTGTGATAATGATGTCCCTAGCTCTTGAAAACTGTGGGTGATAGATTTCATTATCAGTTTTGGAATGAGGGTAGATAAGTATACAATAATCACCCACTATTTCATCAGGGCCAAAAATGTCGCGGGTCAGTGAATCCAACTACCTTTACATACAATGAATAAATGGAATTTATCACAAATAAAACCTAATTCTAGAAAAGATAGAGGAAATGTTTAATGCTTGGGAGAAGTACAGAGCTGTTTAATCAAGAGCTGGAACAATTAGAAGATAATAATTTAAATAAAAATGAGTCAGCAATCCTGTGATGAAATAAAGCCAAAAGATAATCTAAGAAATAAAATATCAAGGGTTCTGATGTACTAAAAATAGGCAAATGAACATTAAATAAACAGATATGTTGAATTGTGGAAGAAATTTTCACTGCTGAAATACCACCAAAAAAAAAAAAAAAAAAAAAAAAAAAAAAAAAAAAAAAAAAAAAAAAAAAAAAAAAAAAAAAAAACCTGTATAAAAAAAGGAGACTCATTATTATATATGCGTCATACAGAGATCATGTTGAACACAAAGGTTTTCCATCCTTATTACTTACACCATAAGAGCCCTGTATCATATTGTCACCGCGCCCGCCGCATCTAATTGCCGACAGCCGCAATTGTCACCCACCGCATTATTGTGGGCACTACCGCAAAGGAGCCGAAGGAAAGAGACAGAGAATGGCCGCATTGTTGGGGCGCTTGCCGAAAGAGAGAAAAGGATAGAGGCTACTGGAATCTTCTACTTTGTACTCCAGCGCAATAAGTGAACGTTCTTAAAGCTTCCAGAATAGTGCCTGGGAGATATAAATAGCGGTAAAGTGTGAGAACAGTCAGTCAGACGTATGTGAAGCGTTGAGTAGTGCCGACGGAGAACAGTGAGACGTATGTGAAGGTTGAGTAGTCGTGCCGACGGAGACGGACAGACGATGTGGAGAGTTGTGCCGACGGAGAAGAGTTAGTTCTTTGTGTTACGAGTTCGGAGCCGTGCTGTTGGAGAATCGGAAAAGACTTTCTTGTTGTTGCAACGAGTGTACAAAGTTACTGTTTACGGAAATAAAAGTGTTTATCTCGACTACATCTGTCGTATTTACTACACACCCACAACCAAAAAAAGTTACAATATGGTGAAGGAATAATAAGTAGCTCTCATCATGGATTTAGAAAATGAAAATCAATATAGATGAAATGCACTCTATGTGATGGATCTGGAATATCCCCTGAATACTAAATTAGACAAATTTTGTTTATGGACTTTAGGGTTATATATTGTCAATGAAGAAACAGAACAGTTTAAGATTTCAATTGTTCTTACACTCTTATGGCATTCGCAAATTTGGAAATGCAAGCAATATCTATAATAGTAATGTGCCAAATATTTCCATTTATGCCAAAAGAATGCAATTTAAATACTAAGTAATTCAATTCTTTTTCTGCTAGTTTAATAACAACTAAAGATGAATATAGGATAATTTGCAGTTTTCCCTACCAAAATGGCAATTAAATAACATGTGAATTTGTCAAAAATAATTTAGGCATTCAGTTCTGATGCATTTCTTTCTAAAAAGTGCAAAACATTAATTTTAGATTTCGAAGTTAACTTTAGCAACCAGAATATGGCTTCTACCTAGTTCTTTGTTTTCTTCTCCTGTACAACTTATGTTTCATCATTTACATATTATTGTTTCAGTAATAATAACATGGCAATATAAAAAGTGATAAGTTAATAAATGCCATGAAAAAATTGCAATACCATTAAAATTAAGTGCCAGCCTTAGCAGTCTTAAAACAATTCAGGTGTAATGTTACACTAAGTAAGGATGTGTCAGAATCTTTTAAAACAAAATATGGACTGAGACAGGTAGATGCACTAGCATGTCTGCTGTCTCATTTGGCATTGGAAAAAGTACTACAGAATGGTAACATAACCAGGTAAAGTATATGAGAAATTGGTGCAAATCAGTCAAGAAGCAGAGGATATAAATTCAATAAGTAGAAAAGTAAGATGACTTATTTAAGTCTTCATACAACAAAATGAAGCAAAGTAAATGGGAAAGTAGATGTAAGGGATAAAGCAACAAAGAAGGAATATAAATTGAAGGTCTCACAAAAATTAATATACAAATTAAATATGGCTCTACTAAATACTGTTAAGACCAGTACTCTTGTATGTTGTAGAAATCTGGGCCACCACAAAAAATGAAGAGAAAGTAATAATAGAAACATTCTTATAAGGGAGATAACACAAGTTGTGATCACTATTGCCAATATGGTTTGGTTTGAATGAATCTGTTTGAGGTGCTGATTACACTAGAGTCATTCCACGTCAAATCGCACAAAATTTGGTAAAAATTGACCTCAATATCTCAGATTTGTTTTTTGTTTTTGTTTTTGTTTTGGTGTTTTGGAACAAAATATATTTGACCCGTGTTTCTTCGTTTTATAAAAAAAAGTTCAGTTTGGCAGATATTAATTTTTGAAATGTCCCAAAAATCGCGCGCTCCTCACTCTTTGATCAATCATACCTCCGATTGTAATCAAGCAAATGACTTGATCTTTGGCTCAAATTAAAGATAAATCGCAGTATTTCGTGAGGTATTTACCAGAAAATTATATTAATTATTATTAATATTATATTTTACATGATTAAATTTTTAAAGTTAGATAATAAAACAAACTCGACCATTTAAAAATCTGGAAAAAAGAACTAGAAATACACTGAAGTTTATTCAATATTCTCAGAAAAAATCAGAATGGAGTCTCTAATAGTTCAGTTGTAATTAACTCGCGTGGCAGCGGTGACAGCTACCGTAACCTCGCACAATTGCCACCTTCAATTACGGCAACTGTTCATTGCTTGAGGTTCCATGGATGTTACAACAGTACAGTAAGCAGAACACTGCTAGCTGACACTATTATATGTACCTTGACTGGAAGTCCTATAGGCGAAGTCATAGCTTTTGTCTCTTTCATCAGCTCATATTGTATAATTCTGTGAATGAAACCAAGCACAACTTGGGGAGGGAGGGGAAAGGTCTGCATGATCTAAGACAGTCCTTGCTAATTCACAGGTGCTTTTTAGTGCAGCGTGCAGTTGAAGACATAGTTAGATCTTTGCAATAAGGAGTGAATATAGTGAATTTGTGAGACATTGATTATAGCGTAAATCAGTTATGCCACCTGTTCGTTTTAAATTAGGGACCAAAACATACACAGTCAGAGTAGAGAAATTGTTTAAAATCTATGGGTGTACATGAAGAAAGAAGCTAAACACAAAGAACTGCTTACATCAGAAGACTTTTTAAAAAAAATTCAAAAAGTTCAAAAGTGTGTATCAGATGCCACAGGAGTATTAGAAAGAAGGTACATTGTGGAGACATTTTTCTGGATGGACTGTACCGCTTTAGCAAGAAGAAGTTATGCGAGTAGCATATGAAACTGATGCACCAATTCGCATACTGTCTGCTGTCACCTGGCTTGGTATTTGCTTTCAAGCTTTACCTTTACTTCCTCCAGGGACCAAGAACAGCGAATCCAGCTGTATTTCATGTCATCCGTGAGCACTTGTATGCCTCCAGAAAAAAAAATTGTAGCAAATGCACTTATGCACACTCCATAGTTTTTAACGTCTTACTTTATAGATAAAATATCAGGGAATATGTGTGTATTTTGTTTAGATTTTTAACACATTGATTTAAATTCTATTTTTGGTTTTACAAAATATACCATAAAAAAAAGAAAAAAAACAGTCCAAAATTTCTGTGTAATAATGATTGGTCGAAAGTTGTTAAAAGTGTTGTATTTAACCTTTCCAGTGCACCAAACCCCAACTCTCAACTATATATGGCCTTAGAGTAACAAGTGATTTTATATTACGGTGCATACAGAAATTGCTTACTTTCTAATAGCCATAACTAAGCAAGTAATTTAAAAATATGGAAATAAAAAAATAAGGGTCTCCTTATTTGATGCCTATTATTCATAAAAAAAATTTGAACCTTCTACGAAAAAGTCGTGTTCTACGGGTGTGCTATTTGACGTGGATTGACCCACATATGTATAACTATACCTTGCCCCACTCTTAGATGACAGTATGGAGTTAAATGGAATATATCTGTCTCTATCTAGTGCATACAAGTTGCCATTAGCCTTGCCTTGTCCTTTTCCACCCTCGCGCTGTTGTCAGGTTCCTAATAGCATGGTATAAATATTCAGGTTTGAACACATTATCCTATGCAGAATTTTTTTCTCTATCAGGTTATATCCTTTTTAGAGTCATTATACATTTCTATAGGCCCGTATTTCTTCAGAAAACGTTTTTTTCAATAGAAGTTCGATATTTGCTGTTTCTATTCTCATCACGCACTAACAAACTAACTGCTAGAATGCACCTATATTTTGTTCTTAGGTAGAGTAAACTATAGTGCTACTACCTACCTACTTTGAATTCTCTAAGTTTACTCACTTAAGTGTTATAATTTTTTAAATTAAATGTTTTCGGAAAATTTTATATCTGTGCACTGCAAAAGGTACGCAGTGTAAAACTTTTTTGTTATTGAGTTTACATCACGGAGCCAGCGAGAACAAGTGTTGAGGGGGGTTGGAGAAAGTTTTTAAAATAAACCAAAAGGCTGTAACCTCTTTCTTTTATCCAGTAAGGCAAACAAAAGATATTCATGTATTCAGCGTATTGTGACTTTTCGGTGTTGTGTGAAGTAAAGTAGACAGATGTGGTCTAGACAAAGAAACACTTTTATTTCCGTAAACAGTAACTTGTACACTCGTTGCAACAGCAAGAAAGTCTTTTCCGATTCTCCAACAGCACGACTCCGAATTCGTAACACAAAGAACTCACTTCTCCGTCGGCACAACTCTCCACATCGTCTGTCCGTCTCCGTCGGCACGACTACTCAGCCTTCACATACGTCTGAACTGACTCTTCTCACACTTTACCGCTATTTATATCTCCCAGGCACTATTCTGGAAGCTTCAGGAACGTTCACTTATTGCGGCGAGATACAAAGCAGAGAAGATTCTCGAAGTGTCTATCCTTTTCTCTCTTTCGGCAAGCGCCCCAACAATGCGGCCATGCTCTGTCTCTTTCCTTCGGCTCCTTTGCGGTAGTGCCGACAATAATGCGATGGGTGACACTGCTGTTGTCGGCAATTAGATGCGGCGGGCGCGGTGACAGTATTTTCACGCCAGGCCTGATACAGAAGATAGTATAAGGAGCAGCACTAACATTAGTTTGAAACAAGTCGTGTGTGTAACTGTGTGGGATCTGTGAGCTGTTATTGCGTTATTTGTTTAATATTTTCGTAAATATTCTAACTGCCCCTTCAGAGTCACCATCATGTGATTTTAATTCACAACAACCTGGTCCATCAAGATCAATGGGAAATGAAATGGAAGGAATCGCGCCACTATTGGAGGACAAGGAAGTTTAAAGGTAATCAGCATAATTTATTAAAGCTTTTTCTCATTTTATTTCTCCATATGTGTTTGATAATAGATTTTTATGTCTGTAAAATCGCGTTTAGAAGTACTAAGAATACCAAGGAGATATATGAAATGTGGCTGAAACTTAACGTAGATATTAAGGTAGATATAACGTAGATAGCCTTAAATAGCAGTATACATATTTCACTATTTGGATATGCATAATTCATAAGATGACTTGGTACTGTCATTGACTCAGAAGAATGTGTCTTTGTCTTTAACCACGCAATCATGAATTGGAGTGGTGAGCCTCTTGGTACGATGTAAACACCAGCAGTTCAAAATTACTGTCTACAAGGCGGTGTTGTTACAATATTATATCGTGTGGTTTTAGGTAGGTATACAGATTTAACGGGTTTACTTATTGAAAGTATGATCATAATTGCTTTGTTTAATGCGTTAATACTCGTATCACGTATTGCTGATGCTACTTCGCGTAATATTATTTATGGTCCCGGGAACAAAGGATATGTCACGTTTGAAGCAGGGTGTAAAACGTCAGAGGTAGAGAATAAACAATAGAGTGTTATTCAGGTTCACTTGTGTCGATCACATGTTGTCGCAGCTGAGCGACGAGCTTCGAGGTATATGTGCATATAGTACATGTTGCAATGTTGCACCCCATTTAACGTGTACTGTCTTCTAATGGTGGGATGCACTGTAAGTGTCATCGTCCATAACACTAAGCCACGAAGATTCATATTCCCCTCACAATGTACCATACCTAACATATGATATCATGACTGTAGTAACTTCAGTCATCATATACAGTTTCTCTCTAGCTAATCTATTTATTTGCAATGTATGCTATGGTCAAAATGACAATAAGAGCAATGTCCTTGCGAATTAT
This sequence comes from Tenodera sinensis, assembly GCA_030765045.1. Taxonomy (NCBI): domain Eukaryota; kingdom Metazoa; phylum Arthropoda; class Insecta; order Mantodea; family Mantidae; genus Tenodera; species Tenodera sinensis. The sequence continues at coordinate 161,463,067 of CM060964.1, read as the reverse complement.
GTCCCCAAAAATAGTTTCAAATTTTGCCATCAGGTAAGCATATGATAGTTACTTATATCGATGCTATCCGACCTCAAAACACTGTAAAGTGCAGTGTAATTGTCAGTGACAAATACTGTGCACATATTTGTAATGTACATGTAGAACTTTTACATGCAAACCATAACTTGTTGGCAATTGCGATCACAACTTTCGCTAATTCCCTTGTTAGATGTATGTGGGTTACTACGAAAGTTTTGAGATTTGAGAAAAGTAAAGTTGATTCCCTTGAATTAAATGCAGGATGGGACAACCCCATCCTTTGTGAGTAATCTGGTATCAAGTAGTGACTCTCCCACTCCAGGAACTACAGCAGTGCAAGGATGAACCTGCGGCATGCAAGTAGTCAGTCCCTAGCACTTACAAAACTTCACATGACTAGCTGGGTACCCTGCCTGTAATAATGACCCAGTCACGCTATACGGATAAAAGTACATCATTTTTAGTCCTCTTAATGCTGATATTTTTGACATGCCACATTCTTGTGTGTGAAAGCTTCATAGTGTTCTCTAAATTCTTGCCAAATGCTCATGCAAACAAGAAAACATTGATGATCTATACTTCAAGTGCCTCCCACATCTGCCATATTCACCAGATTTGGCACCACCTGATTTATACATCTTTACAGTTCGTTCGGTTTATGTTGAAACATGGGAATTAGAGAGAGAGCGCAATACTGCCCGCGCTTTTGTGGGTACTCCATGACTGCCTAATCCCATTTCGCATCGGTTCCATGCAACATGCAACGGTGCGATTGACTGCCTGACTATAGCGCAGCTATCAGAGAGCAGCGCTTTAATAACTGCTGTTAGATAGCGTCAGTGTAGAGATTCTGTCCAAGAAGGGTTCCTTGGAGGGTACCGGTAAGCTGGTAAGATCTTCGGCTTCATGGATATCGGATGTTGGATCACATCCGCAGTCTTCACATGCATCTTCCGATTCAGAGTAACTGTCTCGTATGTTGAAACTGTCCAATATATCGTCCATTAATTCGTCTTTTTCCCCAGTACATTTCTTCTATGCGCTTCACATGCTCACAGACAGCTTTCCAATTTTCGGGCAAGAAATGCGATGTGTACGACCTACAAATTGTACTACGAATAGCCGCCTTTGTAAATGAAGCGGCTGTTGTGCTTGTTGGTTGTCTGTTTGGTCGTTTCCTTCCTGGTGTTCTAACAGCGGTCTCATTTTCGTCTGCTTTCCTCTTTTCTTGCAAAATTCTGTATATTGAAGTGCGAGATACAGCAGTAGCTGCGGCGGTTCTTTCCATGACCTGTGTCACGGATATTGTTGGTTTACCCGATGTTAACGCCTCTAGTTCATCAGCAAAACACTTATGTACCAAACATACAACTTCCCATGCATCAGATTGAAGAGGTTTCCCCTTTCTTCCAACACCAGCTTGGAACAATACGATTGTCAACACAATGAGCAGGACTAAACGCATCACCAGCATTTCCATATTTCACTCTCAATATTAAGGGCTATATGTACATAAGCAGCCCGTACACTCGTCGAAACACATATCACCAACGGACGCAGACTAGGCAGTCGCGGATAGCCGTGGCGATGTGTTGTTATCCCTCCCCTATCACAGGGAGGGGTAGCGCTAAGTAGGTCATGTTCCAACTTAGACCAGACGGACTGTAGTCCATTAAAGGAGACCTTCAAGGACATAAGTTCAAGTCTGATGAAGACATCCGATCTGTGATGCATGAGTGGCTATAGGGTCTACCAACAGAATTTTTTTATTGCAGCATCTAAATACTACCTATCCGATGGTATAAGTTCACTGAACTAGGAGGCGCTGTATAGAAAAATAATGTATAATCAATATTATTCCTACATTAAAATACTGGAAAAAATTAACTGCAGTTTCCATTTGATTCTCCCATTCATTTCTGACTCATCTTACAAAAGTGATTTATCAAGTGTCATTACTTTATTAGCAGCACACAATTAAGTGATCCGTTAATCTGTATTAATTTCTACAGTCTCTTTTGCTATTTGCACTTCTTTGTAGCTTTGGTAGTTATTTTTTGAGACAGTAGCTGCTTTTGAGTTGTGCATGAACAAACTACAAGTGAATCACTAGAAGAATCAATATTCAGTGAATCTGAGGGAAGCAAGAGAGACATCTGGCAGAGTTCTATCTGGTTTTATTTCAGCCTGCGAAATTTCTAGTGAGGAGTTTAATATGTACAATATGACTACAATATGCCAACTTTAGAAGCAGGAACAAATTTAAGAATTCTTGACCTAGTCTTTTGTCCCCATTTCCAGGGCCCTATAAAGCTTCCCACTAATTGGGAATGTTCATATTGTAATACACATATTTTAAATTTGTTCCTTTTGTTCTGATTTCCATTCCTGGTTATGTGAACAGCCATAAAAGATGGACATGAATAATGAAACAACTGAAGTTTGGCATACCTACTTCACAAGTTGTTTTGCAAACAAAAGTATGATTAAAAATGTGTCTAAATTTACAATTTTTAGTGGGTTTAATGCTCTTTAACCATGTAGGTTGTATCAAACGGTGAATGAACAAAGTGATGGAAATGATGCCAACATGGGCCTGGGGACAACAGAGCTCTTGTTATCCATCATTGGTGTTCTCAGAATAAGGGAAAACTCCCAAAAAACTATCCAGATACAAAAACCTAACCAAAATTCAAAATTGGGACCTACTGTATGTGAGGCAGCCATGCTACACTCACATGACAGAAGTGGGAACTGCAAATTTGTTTAGAATTGGAGTTACAAGAGTTTTGAAACACAGATAGGATTGTCAATGACCGCTATATTTGATCATAGAATGTGTATACCAAGCAACTGCGGGAGCATGTTTGGCAACATGCAGTATCATCAGATTTTACAACAAATCATACCAGTGCGCATATGGACACACTTCATTCAAAGCAACTTCATTTAATAAGAAAGATTTTCCAATAAATTACGTAACTATCTCATTTTAGTTTTACACTTAGCTCACAAATTTTAAATTTGAATATTTATTTTGTTTTACAACATATAGTTTGCCAATAATTATACTTTCAATTTTTCAGTAAAAACCAGTTAAGAAAATTTTAAAATGCAAATATTACATGCCTGGTAGCCTTTCTTCCCCTTACTAGTGAATGTAATGTCCCCTATTTCATTTAGAGATGACCTTGCTACCTGAACTGTCTCAGAAGGCAGTGCATACTGTTACAGTGATGCCAAAATATAGCATTCCAAATCACTTATTTCTGGCAAAATCTTGAAGGTGGCCCAAAGGTTACAGAAGAAAGGTTGCAGTGTATCCACACTGTATAGACTGCTGTTTTAAGCTGGAATTAGTTGGAAAAAATACTCAAAAAAACTCAATATTTAACCCTTTCATGCCTGGTGTGTATTATAAGATACATAGGCTTTTTTTTCCCCTATTTGTACTAGTTTTAACTTTTTTTTTCTGCTATATTCTTGTTATACTGTCTGTCACCAATTAAAATACATATTTGAGATGTTTTGAATTGTAAAAAATTATTTTTTTTTGCAATTTATATTATAGTGGTTTTTTTATAAGAAAAGAAGCAAAATCCATGCAACTGCAGTCAAATGATACCCCATCATCATCCACGCGTGCCATCACACCGATTATTTTACGTGGGCCCTCCCCGTCCTTTACCACAGGCACATTTGACTGCGGTTGCCGAGACTTGAACTCACGACCTCAGGCTTTGAGTGTATGGCCAGTGCACTACGTGTTGCCTTAACGATCATGGCTATTCAAGCCAGCAGGCTGAAGGTGTCCCAGACCGCCTAATCTAAACCGGTTTTGAATTAGAGGAAGAACGGCATAAGTAGCAAAACAATTCAGGCATGAAAGGGTTAAATATTTACAATTAAATACAGAAAGCTTTGCAAGACAAAAATATCTTACTTGAGATCTTTCAGCTCTTTAGATGCTTCATTTCTTTGTTTTTTTATATCATCCGAATCCCTTAGTGCTTCAGCAAGGTCAGAAACAGCGCGATCACGTTCTTTGCGCAATCGATCACACAGAGTACGAATACTTTCTCGTTCCAGCACAATTTTATCTCTCTCACTGAAAGCCCAATCTCGTCGTCTTTTTGAAACTTCAGCTTCCTGGGTGGCTTCTGTAAATGCAAACAGAATTAGAAGATTAAATGCTGGTTCTAAGGTTTAAAAATTATTTTACATCATAGAAAAAAAAGCATTACAAAGCTGAAATAGTTCCTGATGCTTTCGGTACTAAGGACACATGCTGGAATTTATTAGCTTGATCTGAAAAATTATTCAACACAAAAAGCCACAAACTACACAATTTTTCCTGGCCGTGATGACAGTTTCATACCTAGCTCTGTATACAGAGACTAAATGGAAATCCTTTTACATAGTTATTGGCGGTGACGTGGATTCACACTTTGATATCCAGGAACACAAACTGTAATAAAATTTCAAAATATCCTCAGGGAGTTTAACTTTAAATGTACAAATTATAAACCAACTAGACTAACAACTTGTCTAGGTAACATCTTTATAATATGGTGGCTCAGGATGCATTCAATAACATAAATAGCAATACTACACAACATATTTATTACCAGTCAAGTACACAAGTTAAGGAATAACAATAGAAAACAAAAGATTAACTAAAAATATATTTAGAGTCTTTGATGCATAAAATGGCATACACCGCAGTACTCCCCCATGAGTGTTCAACTAGATTACTTCGTGTTGAAAGGAACACGCCGTCCTGAGCGAGTTACCACAGATGGAGGTGATGTATTCTGATGTATAGGGTCTGTCACTTTTGGTTGTAGTGCAGTAGGATTTGTTGGGGTGGTCATTGTGGGGTCGTCAGGGTCAGCGACGAAGGCAGGTTTCAACCGATCAAGAGAAGCAGTTGTTTGCATACCACTGATTTCAATGTCAAAGGTCTTGTTATGACGATTTATTACTTTGAAGGGGCCATCATATGGAAATTGTAGAGGCCTAAAAACTGCATCGTGTCGTAGAAATACGTGTGAACAATTTTCAAGGTCACGAAAAACAAAAGTCTTTCGGGTACTGTGAGGCCTTGGTGAAATAGGACGGAGTTGCCTGAACCTGTTTTGTAGATCCCTGATGAAGTCTGATGCCTCAATGGTGTCACTGGTGGTATCTGAGAAGAATTCACCTGGCAATCGCACTGTCTGTCCATATACTAACTCTGCAGCAGTTGCACAGATGTCTTCTTTGTATGCAGTGCGTATTCCCAAGAGAACTATAGGCAAATCTTCGGTCCATTGGTCTGAAGCATGACACTTGGCAGCAGTTTTAAGCTGGCGATGAAATCGTTCCACTATTCCGTTGGCAGCTGGATGGAAGGCTGTTGTTCGGATACGACATGTCCCTGTGAACATGGTTAGAGCTTTGAAAAGATCAGACTCAAACTGACGACCTTGATCAGATGTGAGTCGTTGAGGAACGCCGAAATGAGCAATCCACCCACTAAAGAAAGCTCTTGCCACTGTTGCTGCTGTGATATTCGCAATTGGATATGCTTCTGGCCAAAGTGAAAAGCAGTCGATGGCCATTAGGCAATATGTGAAGCCATTGGATGGAGGCAGTGGACCAACAATGTCAATATGTACATGCTCCAACCGCTGATTAGGTGGAATGAAGGATCCAAGTGGAGCAGTGACATGCCTTGCAACTTTGTTACGCTGGCAGGCTATGCAGTTACGAACAAATGCTCTAGTCACGATTGGTGTAAGGCCAAACAAAGGATTTCTTAACCAGGTGGATCGTAGCTTTCACACCGGGGTGCGACAAACTATGAAGAGATGCAATAGCTTGCTGTCGGAAATTCTTCGTCACAAATGGGCGAGCGTGAGGTGTTGAGACATCGTATGTGAGTTGAACCGTAGAATTAGGAATTAGTATTTTCTTCAGAACCAGGCTAGTGCCAGATTGAATGAGAGTTTGAATTTCATCATCAGTTTCCTGTGAACATGCTAAGGCTTGAAAGTCGATTTCTTCAGCAATCGATCCAATTCAGCACAGTGTATCAGCTGGGATATTGCTTTCGCTTTGGATATGGCGAATGTCGGTCGTGAACTGGGCAATGTAATCCAGATGACATGACTGATGAGGTGATGCTTCCTCTGGCTTCTGCTTCAAAGTGAACATCAGAGGTTTGTGATCTGTAAATAGGATGAACTGTCTTCCTTCAAGCATGTGCCTGAACTTCTTAACGGGGGCATTAGAGGCAAGGAGTTCACGATCATAGGCAGACCACTGTTGTGATGGAGAGAGTTTCTGGCTGTAAAATGCCAATGGTTGCCAGTTAGCGTCTACAAGTTGCTGAACTGAAGCTCCAATTGCTGTTGATGATGCACCTACCATTAGAGAAGGAGGTGCATCTGAGCAGGGATGTGCAAGGAGCGCAGCATTTGCAACAGCGTTCATGTTGTGGAAAGCTTGTTCAGTTTCTTCATTCCATTGGAGCTCGCGGGCAGGTTTTGGATTTCCTTGCATACAGCTGTTTAATGGTGCAGCAATGCTGGCAGCATGAGGGATGAAGCGTCGATAAAAATTAACCAGTCCCAAAAATCTACGCATCTCTCGGATATATGATGGTTTTGGAAAATTTTCGATTGCTTCAACTCTGTTTGTAAGTGGTCGTATTCCGCTTGAATTCACTGAGTAACCCAAGAATTGCACCTCTTTGGCTGCGAACACACTCTTTGCAGTGTTAATCACCACTCCGTAAATACGGAGTCGACTGAATAGTTGACGCAAGTGGTCCAGATGTTCGGTTTCGTTTCGAGATGCGACCAGGATATCGTCAATGAACACATAGCAGAAATCAAGATTGCGTATTGCTTCATCCATGAAGCGTTGAAAAGTTGGAGCAGCATTACAAAGCCCAAATGGCATGCGAGTGAACTCGAATAGTCCGAATGGGGTTGTGACGGCTGTCTTCGACGTCCTCTTCCGCAATGGGTATCTGATGGAAGGCACGGACAAGATCAATGGTTGAGAATATGTGACACCCGTGGAGACTCACGGCGAAGTCTTCAATGTGTGGGACCGAGTAACGATCTGGAACTGTTCGAGCATTTAGCTGACGGTAGTCACCACAAGGTCTCCACTGATTGTTTTTCTTAGGAACAATATGACGTGGGGGTAACAGCTCGTAGATGGTCGACATATTACGTGGGTCATCATAAATTCAAATTCTCGTTTGGCTATTATGAACTTGTCAGTTGGTAACCGCCGTGGTATCGATCGGATTGGTGGATCAGGAGTGGTAACAATATGATGTACCGTAGAATGCATACTCGGCGTGGCACTTGAAGTTGGGCGTGTTGTCTCGATGAATTCTTTAACTAGCTGATAAGGTGAATCAACCAATATAGCGCAAATCGACGGACAAGTGACGCAACAAATATACCCGTTGCTTGTCAAGTTAGTGTTTGAGTCAATCAGACGTTTATGACGTAGGTCTGAAAGGATTCCATAGTTAGCCAGAAAATCAGCTCCGATGATAGGGTGAATCACATCAGCTACAATGAAACACCACGTGAATTCACGACGTAGAGAAAGATCGAGTTTTAGGATTGTATGGCCGTAAGTCTTAATAGCTGTTCCGTTTGCTGCGAAAAGTTGATACTCTTCTGCGCGGTGACGAGGAAGGTGGGCTACAGGAAAGACAGAAAATCGGCTCCTGTGTCTATGTCCACTTTAGATGTGTGGTCGGTCATGAAAAGACGGCGGTTCACATGGATGGTCAGTTGCCGTCGCTACTGACTCCCGGGATTGTTTCCCTGGTTGCATGGCGGACGACACTTTTGAGCCTTAGATCCGCATTTTCTGTGATACCAACAAATATCTGTACTAGTCGAATTCGGTCTTGGGGAACGATGGTGATGCGAAGAACAATGCCGGGAAGGCGAACGGCTGGAGTGAGAATTTCGTGTCGCCAGTTTGGTTACCAACTTTGTCAGCTCATTGATTTGGAGTTGTAATGACGCAATATTTGCGGTCTCAGGCGCTGTTGCCATTATCGAGGAACTCGGTGTTGACGGGTCAACAATCTATCAATCTATCGGCAATTGTGGCCAATGCATCGAGGTTGCCTTCTGAAACGGTTAGAATTTTCTGAACATCAGACGGTAGGCGGGACATTCAGATACTTTTTAACATGTCTTCTGCCATTGTCGTCCCGGCTATTTTTTTCAGACGGCGGAGCAATTGGGATGGAGTACGGTCACCACGTTCTTCAGTTCGAAGCAGTTTTTCCAGTATTTTTGCCTCAGATTGTGACAAGCGTTCGATTAATGCTTTTTTAATCGTGCCATATTTGTCAGTGGCTGGCGGTGATGATAAAATATCCTGTACCTCTGTGACTAATTTTTCCGTTAAACTAGCCACCACATGAGTATATTTTGTATTATCGGCAGTTACGTTGGCGAGAATAAGTTGGCTCTCGAGTTGAGCGAACCAAAGCACCGGATTTTCTGTCCAAAAGGGTGGTGGCTTGACCGAAACATGGTTTATCACTGCTTGATCGTCAGTCGCCATGAGATTTTGGTTAGGTACACGAACTACAATCACAATAGAGAGATGGAGTTAGCATATAGCGTGTAGATATCGTGATTCGTTCAAAATAAAATATTGAATGGCTACTACAGGATCACGTTGGGGTCATCAATTTGTGGCTCAGGATGCATTCAATAACATAAGTAGCAATACTACACAACGCATTTATTACCAGCCAAGTACACAAGTTAAGGAATAATAATAGAAAACCAAAGATTAACTAAAAATATATATAGAGTCTGATGCATAAAATGGCATAGACCTCAATATCATTGAAACCTTTTTAACTTGTGATAACCACAGTCTTTCCATTTTCAGATCAGGACTCAGTTAACACAATTTTTATTTGTCAAAAAAGGCATTCAATGTATTTCAGTTTCACGGGAGATCAGCCGTGTGAGGTTTAAAAACATTGAGCTTTCGGCCATTGTAAACTCCATGGCCTTCGTCAGAATGAAAATTACCGTTAGCTTTCCGCTCCCCATATGTAGCACACTTAAAAACCATCGGTCTGGGCCGGATTTGAACCCGCGACCTTGGGATCAGTAGGCCAGCGTCTAACCAACTGAACCACCCAGACCGACTTTCTTCCATTGTGCGTCCTGTTTGGCCTACATACACTTTACCACATTGGCAAGGAATCCTGTACACTCCTGGGACCTTGAGTCGAAGTGGTTCTTTTACCGGCCTAAGGTATTCTTGGATCTTCTTTGGAGGCGTGAAGAAAGTCTTGATGTTATACCTAGCGAGTATGCGGGAGATCTTGTTTGAGACGGAACCGTAGAATGGTATGTAGACTTTGTTCGGCCAGCTATCCATCCTTTGAGTGAGGCGTTGGGGGTTGTTGCGATTGTTTTCAACCTTCTTGCGTGACTTTTTGATGTCGTTATCACTGTATCCGTTTTAGCAAGGTGTCTCGTAGGTATTTAAGTTCTTGCTTAATGTGGTCTTCATCCGCAATATCGAAAGCCCGGCGAAACAAAGTGGAGATAACTGTCTTCTTTTGAGTAGGATGGTGCTGACTGGAGGCGTCCAAGCAGCGGTTGGTGTGTGTTGGTTTCCTGTAAACCGTGTGACCTAGGCTGCCGTCCGGCTTCTTGTAGACCAGAACATCTAGGAAGGGAAGTGAGCCATCGTTCTCAACTTCCATGGTAAACTTGATGTTCGCATGTAGGTTGTTGAGGTGGTCTAAGAAGGCGGAAAGTTTTCCTTTTCCATGTGGCCAGATAACAAAGGTATCATCCACGTATCTGAAGAATGCCTTTGGTTTATCTGAGGTGGTATCCAGGGCAGTATGTTGCAAGCTCTCCATGAAAAAGTTGGCAATAGCAGGTGACAACGGTGAACCCATGGCTACACCATCCGTCTGTTCGAAGAACTGGCCATTGTAATTGAAGTATGTGGAAGTGAGCGTGTGTCTGAAGAGCTGGGTGATGTCTTCCGGAAACCGTTCAGATATGCTGTAGTAAGCCCTCTAGCGGCACTCTGGTGAACAAGGATTCCACATCAAAGCTCACCAAAATATCATCCGGGTCCACTTTCAGCGCTGAAATTTTCTGTATAAAGTGGCTGGAATTTGCAATATGATGTTGACAGTCACCCACCAGCGGATTCAGTGGAGTGGTAAGATGTTTGGCAAGCAGGTAAGTAGGTGAGCCTATGGCATTCACAATGGGTCGAAAGGGTACTTCAGGCTTGTGAATCTTTGGCAGTCCGTAGTCTAGGGGCGGAGGAGGCCATTAAGGCTGAGTTGCGTGCCGCGCACTTTTCAGTGCTGCGAGTGACGCAACTTAGGCGTTACGACCAGGCCCGAACACCTCTTCCGTTCTATCTGGTGGACCTGGCGACGGCGGACGACCTGGACCGGCTGGGGCAGGTTGAATGTGTGCTCCACTTTCGAGTGAAGGTGGAGTCATACAGGCGACCGGTCATACCGGTCCAGTGTAGCAAGTGCCAGCAGCTCAGGCACACGGAGGCGAGGTGCACGGCCGCGGTTAGGGTGTGCTCTAAGTGCACCGGCGACCATGACTCTCGAGGCTGTGAGGTTCCGCCCCCCCCCCCCCTGAGAACGTGCGCGCTATGCCTGCGCCAGGGCCACGGGGCCAGGTACCGGGCTTGTCCCGAGTACCAGCGCCATGTGGCGGCGGCACGTAACCTCCAGGGGTCGGGAGGACGCATGGTTGTGGGAGCTGGGAGCCGGGAGCGGGCTCCACCAGTGGCTAGTGTGGCTGAGGTTGTGGCGCAGGCTCCTGTCGCTGAGGAACCGTCAGGTTCTAGGACGCCCCGCCAGCCCCGCGGAGTGCCGCGCATGGCGCGGAAGGACCGGCCACATCTTCAAAGACGACCCCGAGACCCACGACTACACCACCAGAGACAGATGTACCGGCGCGTCGCTAGCACCGGCATGGAAGACAGCGACCTGAGGGAGTCAGCGGGACACGTCCTTGGGTTACTGATGGAAGCGGAATTGTCGGAAGTCCGCTCCATACTGGCGACATACAGGGACTTCTTCCAACTGCTGGTGACACCTGGTTTCCTCTGAGTATCAAGATGGACCATACAAACTACATTCATAACATGACATGGAACGCTAGGGGACTTAGACGTAAAAAGACAGAGTTCAAGGAATTGCTCTCCCGTAATAATATACATATTGCCCTTATCACAGAAAATCTCCTTAAAGACAACCATAGACTAAACATTCCGGGATACACGATTCACCGAACAGACAGAGACAGGCGTGGGGTTGGCACCGCGGTCATTATTAAACACGATATACAACATGACCTGACCCCCCCTGTGCAACTCCAAAATTTGGAAACCACCAGCGTACTAATTACACTCGACAACAACAAAGTGCTCATAGCGGCGGCCTATGCCCCTCCCGGTACTTTAATCACATCCGATATAACGGACTTAACGCAGCAGCACAATAGGGCCCTAATTTCCGGTGATCTCAATGCTATACACCAAATTTGGGGATGCAACGAGACAAATAAAGAGGGACGAGCATTATTACACCTCGAAAACAACTCGGACTTCTTAATCCACACTCCTGAGGAACATACTTACGTTCCTTATTGCAGGACACACAGATCTGACGTGCTAGATCTAGCCCTGTCCAAAAACTTAACACGCAGAACACATCTTAAAGTTATGAATGAGCTGTCATCTGACCATCTGCCCCTCATAATCACCCTAGAGGGCAATGCAGCTCTAATCCCGCCAATTAAACGCCCAAACTATAACAGAGCGAACTGGGATAAATTTGCAGATACTGTAAGCAAAAACTTGCCCACTGTCCCACTAAACACTAACGAAAGCACCAACGAAGCGGTCATCCAATTGGAAAAAGCCATAAAAATAGCAACAGCAGCCTCTGTGCCCATGAGCCAGCCTAGGCAACACCAAACTAAACTCTCACAAGACATAACCTCTCTAACAGCCGAAAGGAACAGAGCCAGACGCAAATGGCAAAAAACGCGGCATTTAACAGACCTCGAGTACGTTAAATACTTAACCCTTTCATGCCTGGTGTGTCTTATAAGATACATAGGCTTTTTTTCCTATTTGTACTAGTTTTAACTTTTTTTTCTGCTATATTCTTGTTGTACTGTCTGTCACCAATTAAAAATACATATTTGAGACGTTTTGGATTGTAAAAAATTATTGTTTTACAATTTATATTGTAGTGTTTTTTTATATAAGAAAAGAAGCAAAATCCATGCAACCGCAGTCAAATGATACCCCGTCATCATCCACGCGTGCCATCACACCGATTATTTTACGTGGGGCCTCCCCGTCCTTTACCACAGGCACATTTGACTGCGGTTGCCGAGACTCGAACTCACGACCTCAGGCTTTGAGTGCATGGCCAGTGCACTACGTGTTGCCTTAACGATCATGCCTATCCGAGGCAGCAGGCTGAAGGTCTCCCAGACCGTCTAATCTAAACCGGTTTCGAATTAGAGGAAGAACGGCATAAGTAGCAAAACAATTCAGGCATGAAAGGGTTAAATAACCTAGTAAGCGAAAGGATCTCATATCACGTCTCGAGGCAATGGCAGAACACACTGGAGAATCTCGATTATGAACGAGACTCAGTGTGGAAAGTAGCTCGCTGCCTAACACGCGATAAAGTGCAAATCCCTCCACTCCATACTAATCAAATCATAGCCACCACCGATGAAGAAAAAGCAAATGCGCTCGCGGACGCGCTACGTTAACTCCAAACATCACTCCCTCTTGCCCACAATTCACCGCCGAAACCGAGGAAGAAACGCGCGAATATAAAGACCAAATAACGCACAATAAAATAAGAAAAAACATGTCCCAGCGAAATCAAATGGCTCATTAAACATCTACCGAAACGAAAGGCCCCTGGGCCAGACAGCATTCCGGCGGTACCCTTAGCTAACCTGCCCGAAGACGCTATCAAACTACTATCCAAAATCTTCAACTATGTGCTAGAGAAAGGGTACTACCCTGACAGATGGAAGTCAGCTATAGTCGTACACTTTCCCAAGAAGGGCAAAGATCTCTCGAACCCACAGAACTACAGACCAACTAGTCTACTAAGCGTTCTGGGAAAACTACTTGAAAAAGTAATACTAAAACGTCTAAATGCACAGTTAATCAAACAAAACATAACTATACCCGAACAATTCGGATTCCGCGCTCGCCATTCCACAACCCTGCAACTTCTGAGAGCCACAGAACACATCACGCATGGGTTTAACTTCCGAAAATCGACAGGCGCAGTCCTACTTGATGTAGAACGCGCGTTCAACAGAGTTTGGCACGCGGGCCTGCTCAAGAAACTCAAAACACTTAATATACACGACTCTCTAATAAAACTAATCGCAAACTACCTACACAATCGGACATTCCAGTCCAGAGTAGACAACCATCTCTCTTCCCCCCGCCCAATAAAAGCGGGAGTCCCACAAGGAAGTATATTGGGGCCGACTATCTTTAATATAACAATGAACGATATCCCGAAAACACACAACACGAACGTATTCATCTACGCAGATGACACGGCAATTGTAGCGCAATCGGGGAAAGTCGAGTTCATACACAGGAGGCTACAAAACGCCCTTAACGAGCTACAGGATTGGTTCACCAAATGGCGAATTAAGGTGAATGCCAAGAAAACGCAGGCTATCATATTCACCAAAAGAATCAACCATTGACTAGGTAAACACCAGCTTCCACCACTCACCATATTTGGAGAGAACATTGAGTGGAAAAACACAGTCACCTGGTTAGGGCTTAAAATGGATCAGGGACTCACATGGAAGCAGCATACATTCCAAATAAGGGGAAAAGCGAACGCCCAATTAGGCAAACTCTATCCCCTTGTAAACATGAACTCGCAACTAAAACTCAAAATGGGACTAACATTATACAAGACGCTTATCCGCCCTATACTCACTTACGCTGCTCCGGTGTGGGGTTATGCCGCAAAAACACACATTATGCGCCTACAAAGACTACAAAACAAAATACTGCGACTGGTAGCAAAAGTGCCTTACACTGCACCAGCGGACTTACTACACGACGAATTAATGCACACGATAGAGCAATTCATTAAAAAGCTCTCACACGATACGTATAAACACTTGCATAAACATCACAACCCTCTAATAACGAACCTAGGCAACTATACTATGGACATTTATAAACACGCTAGACCGCTAGCGCTTTTCGACAGAAATCTAACTCCAAATAACACGGAAGTACGGGAATTCTTGAACAATCTACTACACGATTAAATCAAACATTGACACAGGACTGTTCCCGTCTCTATCACACAACTTAACCTTCCTTTTCCCTGTTTCAGACCGCAGCCTGCCACAGAGCCCTACAAGCCCTCGGCGACTGCCGAGGCGGACCGGGAGAACTAGGGTCTCCCACCAGTGTCCTACGTGCGCGGTGAAAGCGGGCCACCGTATGATGGAGTAGGACACTCCGACGACCAGGCCAATCCAGGATAAACGCACATACGACAAGACCTGTCTGTCTCGGGTAGACAAAGTAGAAATCTAGCACGATAACATTCATATCAAGCATGTGTAAGAATCACTAACCATTAGCTGATGCTAATGACTTGCAGGTACATACCTGTGCAACACTAGACATAAGCCTAAATACTGCACGAAAAACATATCTTTTGTACCCTAACACTAATATTAACTCATTTCATAACGACTTGGAGGTTTCACCTGTGCATCGCTAGATATAAGCTAAAGGTTCGCACGATTAATATCATATCACGCTAACTCTAACGTTAGGTAATACCATAACGACTTGCAGGTCGTCCTGTGCAACCCTAGATGTAAGCATTGCACGAATAATACCATGTTACGCTAACACTAACATTAGCACGTACCATAATGACTAACAGGCCTATGCCTGTGCAACTTTAATCATAAGCAAGCACAAATTGAGTCTCATATTAACACCAAGTTAACAACGCATGTAATCCTCTTGGTCCTGTCCAGGTTTCATGGGCATTACCAAAAAGCAACTTCTGACTCGCTCGCATGAACTACATGCCAGCTTAAAGCTTTCAACTACTAACCGGGGTGCTATGCGGGACCCCACTAACGCACGATGATGCACGATGATGCACGATAACATTAGCATTGTACGAACTAACACGTGGAGGGGTTTTTTAGTGAGTAACCCTCCCCCTTCGGGGCGCAGGGACCCTCACACTGTTGGCCTCAGCATGTCGGCCTCCGTCTGTAACGGGTTTTTCCCCTCCACGGTAAAAAAAAAGGCCCAATCACAAATCGTCACCCGCTCATTGGCCAGGGTAACGCAACCCCCTCCCACCTAACATTGTATATATATGGGGAGCGGAAAGCTAACGGTCATTGGCAAGGGGTCTCCTTCGCCACGGCACTGGCGGGACACGAAAGTGCCCTCGCACAGGCCGAGGCCGCGGAAGTGGCCCCTAAAAGCCTGGTTGCCGCTACAATGACAACGCCAGTCCCAGATAGCGTCATACCTAAGGTTGTGAGCAAGGAGACAGCTCCAACGCCTAGCGTCGCTCCCAAGGAGCAACGTCCCCCCAAGAAGGGGAAGAAAAAGCGCTCTGTGGCCAAAACCACAAAGCAACCTGCCGTGGGGAGGGATCTCAACAAAACTGTTGAGAAACTTCCCCCACCACCAGCATCTACAGCTCCAGCTGCGTCAGCCAACCAGCGACCAGCTGAGCCCGCCAATGCTGGCCCGTCCTCCCGGACCGGCCAGCCAATCCAGAGGCAGCAGTGCCTCAAAACAGCCCGCAACCAACCTTAGGGGACGCATTTGCTTCTGAGGACATGGCAGAGTTTATTCAGTTGGCAACCTGGTTCGCCGACTTAGTCCAGCGCTCCCTCCCGATCTTACGACGCTGCAGGGAAACCATCAAACACCCCGGGATTTCCACTGTGAAGGAGCACCTCACGGTGCTTCAAACGGCTAAGGAACTCTATTCTAACTCCACGAGCTCTTAATGGCGCATAGAACTGTGCGTTCATTTAGAGCTGCGTTCTGGAACGCAAATGGAGTTAGAGACCAGAGACCTGGCCTGTTGGAGTTCGTAGACAGTCACGGGATTGATATCCTGATGGTCTGTGAAACGCACCTGCACGCCGGTGTACAGTTTACCCTGCCAAGTTACGCCGCCCATCGGTCTGATCGGGTCGGCCGACAGGGCGGTGGTACTGCCATTTTCATAAAGAACCATCTCACCCACACTCCTGTTACCATTACTCCGCTACAACACCTGGAAACAACCGCCATAAGGCTATCCTTGGGCGGGAACGACCTAGTGCTTGTGGCGGTATATGACCCGCCGGATGGGCGCTTCCATGAAGCGGACATCACGGCACTCCTGAACCTACACCACAGGGTTTGCATTGCAGGCGACTTCAACGCAAAACACCCAAGCTGGCACAGCCGCACCCAGAACGTAAAGGGCCGGGGACTGTACCGTCTCATTAGCGGGAACCCTGCCCTTCACGCGCACGGGCCGAGAGGTCCAACCCACTACCCGGCACGCGGCGCCGCGGATGTCATTGATTTCATGATCACCAAAAATATTCCATTTCACTTGGACCTCTCTGTGATTAACGCTCTGGACTCTGATCACAACCCTGTTGTGGTCGACTCAGACGTTAATCTCACTGCGCTGGGAGTACCGGACTGGGTGGAAGAAGTTGACCGGGACGCAGCCGTCCTTACCCTTCAAAACTCCGTGGAAGCGCGTCCTCGAGTAGACTCGATTGAGGCTCTCGAGGAGGCGGCCGTGGGGTTTTCAACCTGTCCTAAATGCGGTGTGTGCCCACACACACCGCATTCCTACCGAAGCACCAAACCCGACATCTATCCCTGTCCCACTGAAACGCCTCATTCAAGCAAAAAATGCTGTCAGAAGCCTATGGCAGAGATTCCGACATCCTAGGATAGGAGTAATACACCAGAGGTTCAAATCCCTGGTGAGACGACTCTTAAGAAAACATAGGCAAGCAGCTTGGGATAACACGCTGCGTCACGTAAACCTCCAGGAGAGGAAACCGTGGCGCATCGTCCGAGGCTTGCCGAAAGACAAATCTGTACACCAGCATCCCGTGCATAGCCCTCGGGGAAGACCTATCTTTGAACCGAGGGAAAAAGCAGAGGCGCTAGCAGACTATCTGGAAACTCAATTCCAGCCCAGGGAAGATCCACAGAACGATGACCATACTGACCTCGTGGAACAGGCGGTAGAAGACTTCTTAGAAGTCGGACCCGCGGGCCACGAGGAGTTTCACATCCCGATAGTTACCCCTCGCGAGGTAACTAACACCATCAAATCCCTAAAAACCCGTAAATCCCCTGGACAGGACCGTGTAACAGCGGAAATGCTCCAGCACCTTCCCCTTAGAGCCGTGATTCACTTGACCCGAATTTACAACGTATGCCTCAGCATGCGTCATTTTCCAGTTGTCTGGAAACAGGCGCGTGTGGTGTGCGTTCTAAAGCTGGGCAAAAATCCGGTCATTCCATCCAGTTATCGATCCATCAGTCTCCTACCAGTTATCTCGAAAGTATTCGAGAAACTGTTCCTGTCCCGCCTCGGACCTCTATTGGAGGAAAAAGGTCTCCTACCGGAACACCAGTTTGGTTTCCGTTCTGGCCACTCCACGACTGAGCAACTACTGCGTGTAGCCGAGAAAGCTTCCCTGGCCTACCAGGAGAGGCCTAAAACGGTGGCAGTGTTGCTCGACGTGGAAAAGGCATTTTCTACCACTTGGCATGAGGGGCTTGTCTACAAGCTCATACAGCACGAAATCCCCCTCCATACATCTACTTGGTGGCTAGTTTCCTACAGGAACGTAGCTTCCGAGTGAAGGTGGAGGGACCATTCTCTAGAGAAAGGCCCATTGGCGCAGGAGTCCCCGAGGGCAGTGTACGGTCACCGGCACTCTTTGCAGCTTACATGGCCGATCTCCCCACGCACCCAAACACACACATCTGTCAGTATGCGGACGATCTTATGATCTTCGCTACTAACAAGAACCCGCGCTACAGTTACCGACAAGTACAAGCCCACCTCTGCGCCATCAGTAGATGGTGCGAGAACTGGCGTATGTCTATTAACCCGGAGAAAAGCTCTGCGATTCTCCTGGCTAACACGAAAGCCAACCGGCTTCCGCGAGACCTCGTGCTTCGGCGCCGTCGGATTCCCTGGGTCACTACGGCGAAGTATCTCGGAGTCACGCTGGACCGGCGGCTGACGTATAGACATCACGTCAGGGGCAAAGTACTGCAAGGCCACGCTGCTCTCCGGCAGCTATACCCAATATTCAGTTCCCAAACCATGCCCTTACGCCTGAAGCTCCAGCTATATCGAGCGATCATCCCGCCTCTGGTCCTGTACGGATGTGAGATCTGGGGAGTGGTGGCAAAGTCCACCTTCATCAGACTTCAGACGCTGCAGAACCGGGCATTAAGGATGATCTATGATACTGGCTGGAGATTTCCTGCCCATATCCTAAATGAACATTCCGGTATCCCGTACATTGTCGACGTGATTAAAACTCGCGCTCGAACAATGTACAACAAACTCCAGAACCACCCTAACCCTCTGGGACAACACGACCAGAGAGAGAGAGCCACGCCGACTACCATCGAAAAGACTACCAAAGGACATTCTAAGTCCGGCGATTTAACTTTGAAGATGGGAAAGGCGAAAGTACAATCTGTATTCAAAACAGAGAAACACACCTGTTTCAGTTCACCTCTCAGTGAGTGACTGACGGCCAGAACCCTGGTGGGGATTAGCGCGTCTTCTGACTGGCCGGAAACGACCAATCAGCAGCCGCGCACAGCCCGCTCCCGGACCAATCCCTGCCAACCACCCCTCCCGCCCCTATAAAAACCCCTGTTCCAAAAATTGATTCCCAGTGTAAATAACATCCCTGTAGAAACCTTATCGAAACCATCGCGCAGGTTAAGCCGTATAACGGCTAGGTACTGCGGTAATGACACTCGGGCGGGGGAATCATCCCCGCTCGACTCGAACTGCCTCTGGTGCCTCTGGTAACGGTCATTTTCATTCTGACGAAGGCCATGGAGTTTACAATGGCCGAAAGCTCAATGTTTTTAAACCTCACACGGCTGATCTCCCGTGAAACTGTAATAAATAACGTGCGCCGTGAAAGCTTTAAATCTTTCATTCAATGTAGTTTCTAGACCAGTAACCAATGACAAGATATTATACATTAGAAACATGTTGTGTGATATCAAATCGAAGGTCTTGCTGTACAACTCACAACTTTGTAACTCATTAACAGCAAATGAAATGTTTGAAAGATTCTTTACCATGTTCGTAAATACCTACAAGATGTGTATTCCCCAAAGAAAATGTAAAATCTTTATCAATCAAAAAGGATAAATATGTCTGGTATACTGCTGAGCTAGCAATCATTAATCAAAAAGTCATGTTGTACCTTGACTTATACAGAAGAAACAGATCAGACAGGGCCAAGCTTGATTACATTAGCATCAGAAATGATTATAAACAAATGAGAAATGAAACTAAAAAAACTGTATAACCTAAATAGTATTGAAACTGCAAATAAGAAATGCAAGCAAGCCTCGAACTTGATAAACTCAGTAGCCAAAACAAATAGACATGATTGAGTTAGACCCAAACGACTTGAGTGATTTTTTCATGAACTCAGTAGAAGATATGTCAAAATATAGTAACACCACAAGAAACTGTTTCCGAGCTAATTAATCAAGTGTGAAAACAGATCCCCTCAAGGTAGCTTTGCTTTCCATTACGTGACCCCTGATCTCATACTAGGCATTGTTAATCGTTTTAAAACATCTACGATTTATCCAATAATCTCCATAAAAAGGTAATAGATTGTATTTTGTACTCATTTACGTTTTGCCTAAACAAATGCCTATTAGAAGGAACTTCTTCAAATACATTGAAAATTTGAAGAGTTGTCCCAATTTATGAAAAAAAGGTGATAAGAGCTGTCCATCTAGTTACTGTCCAATATATTTAATACCCATAATCTCAAAAGTGCTTGAAATGATCATGTATACTCAGCTATGTAATTATCTAGATGAAAACAGGGTAATCAGTGAAGTACAGTTTGGTTTCAGAAAGGGCAGGTCCACTGTAGATGCCATTGTTACTCTAGTAAAAAAGGTTCTCATTGTTTCTGAGACTAAAAATCTCTGACTACCTTCTGCGATCTGAGTAAAGCTTTCAATTATGTAGGCCACACCCACCTACTATCTAAATTAAATTTCTATGGTGTAAGTAACACAGCTCTAAAGCCCTTTGAATTGTACTTGATGAATCACAAGCAAATTGTGTGTTAGAAGTGAGAAATCTAAACTGGTGAAACTAAAACGTGGGATGCCACAGGCTTCTATTTTTGGGCCATTATTAATTTTGTTAACAATTAATGATTTGCCTTCATTCATAATTTAACTTTAATTTGCAAAAGTTGAAAACCAAATTTCCAGAATTTTTCAAGGTGAAAAAAAAATGCCTTTTGAAGGAGACACAAGAACTTATGAACAATACTGGGAAAGAGCTAAACATGGTAAATGAAAGTAACCTAACATACATGGTATGTATAGGTGTCCCAAAATTACACCGACAAACTTTGGGAGCTGATAGATGACATTATTTAATAATAGTAGGAAAAGCGTACGGTGTGCATAATGTAAAGTTAACTTCATTGAGTCATTGTTCAGTCATTTTTTTAAGTAAGCCGTTAAGGATGCTGTTCTCATCTGACACATTATGACATGGTAGTGGTCGCAGAATTTCATGCACAGCTCACAAATGCACTGGGGATTTGGTTCATGGTGTTTCTTGATATTGCAAATTTTATGATGGAACCCACGTGTTGCCATTCTTGTCACTAGATGTCTGAGTTCGTAGCCTGCTTGTCCCCAGTCTGAAGATGACATTTTATTTTAAACACTTTATTAAGGAAAGCTTTTTGCTCCAGTGCTTCGTTTAAGCACTAGACAAGTTAATGTCATTGCCTACTGTCTCCCATCCAGTTTAGGTACTTATGGCAAAATCAACAATGCAAATTAGTATTGTGTTTATCTTAGTAAGGCACACAATCTTAATCCAAGAAACAAACACAGAACACATAAACAAAACACAAACATCATTGTTTACAGTTAATCACAGCTTTACTATTCAAAATTAGTCCGACAAACTTTTAAACCAGACAAATGGCTAGTGTCTTTGTGAGAGTACGGCTAAATAGGGCACACTGATGCGCTCTTTCTGTTAATCGCAATTGGCCATTCCAACATTTGCTTTGAATAGCAAATAATCAGATGTTTGTGTTTTGTTTTTGTGTTCTGTGTTTATTTCTTGGATTAAGATTGTGTGCCTTACTAAGATAAATACAATACTAATTTGCATTGTTGATTTTGCCATAAATACTTAAACTGAGTGCGAGGCAGTAAGTAATGACATTAACTCGAGTAGCACTTAAATGAAGCACCGCAGCAAAAAACTTTCCTTAATAAAAATGTTTAAGATCATGTTATCTATCAGCTCCCAAACTTTGTCTAATTTTGGAACACCTGTATACATCGTCAAAATTTAGAAAGGAACTCCAGAATATATTCTCTTTAATGACATCATTGTCCACCACAACCCCATTTATATATGTAGCTAAATGATACAAGAGGGTGCACTACAATGTAGGCTACCTCTGAATTTGAAGTCCCACCTTTTTGTTATGAGAAATCAGTAATTATCGGAAATAGTGTAAATTTAAGGATTATGTCATTTATTAAAAAGGTTTTATCAGAACAATATATGGAATGCAACCCTTATTATAAACAATATTCTTTCTAAGGAACACTTATTTTTTTAACCTACAAGATGCGACCTACACAACTTTTTCTTTTTCACAGAGACTTGTATAAGAATACAAATAAGTGAGCTCGTGAACAAACTGTTGTGCTACTGGCAGGTTAAGTCTTTGTGCAGCTTCAACCTTGGCCAAAAAGAGCCCAGTGGAAGACTGGCATAAGTCATATGCAAGTATCAATGATCCCACTATTGTACCCACAGTAGCATGCATCTCAAATGTGCTAGTCTGACTCAGAATGTAACATAGAAGTAGTTTACAAAAATTAAAGGAGAGTTTTTGACAATCAAGGTGAATTCCAGGTTTTCATGGTACAATTTTAAATTCAAGGTGATTTCCAGGATATTCCAGGAGTTCCAAGTTGCTAGACACCATGTATATGCAGATGATACCAATTTTGTCAACACCAGCACTGATTATCAAAGCCTGAAAGCAATAACAGAAGACACCTTAACCCAAGCTAACACACTGCTTAAAATAGACAGGTGGCTGGTTCTGAGTGAGTAAATCCTCATGTCTGTCTCTTACACAAGCCCTAGGTGAACACCAGCGGAAGTTTGACATTAACATATCCCAAAAGAACATAGCCTGTGGGAGCTGGAACACCAAATGTGAATGTCCACGATGGATTGGATTGGATTTCATTTAGCAAGTGAACAAGGAGCCATAAAGGCCAATGAACATTGAACATGTCAATGAATGGCAAAGAGAGATGAAGGCAGTATACACTCAACATAAAAGGAAAAAGAAAAAGCAGGCTTTCTTTATGTAGCAGAAGCAGCTTGCATAGTAGAGGTATGCGCAAGAGGCTGGTAATAAACACTGTCATTGATCAGGAGTATCACACCTCCATATACATGAATGCTCTCCTCCGGTACAAGTATAGAGAACACAGGAATGCAATGACAGAAAGCAAACCTAGCCTGAAGGTCAAGCTTTGTCTGCTGAAAGAAAACAATCCTGAGAGAATAACAGTGTAATGTAGTCCAAGTTCCATGCATATGTACGCTGCATACATTCCAAGTCAGCTTGGGCATTGATGAAAGCATTAGTGTTTTATTTATAAGCCCTGTTCAAACTGATATTTATCAGTGTGGAGCTTGGAGATTTGTGTTGCAGCTCATCCTGAATCATACACTCTTCAGAGGTAGGGCTTCCATTGTTGAGACTTGATACAAGAGCATCGTGGCATTGAGACCTGTGAAGAGGGCAACTACTCTTTGCCTTTCCCACATGATTATGGGATTTTCACAAAATCTTCTTGGGAGTACTGCATCTTAACTTCTTCGATAAAGTTTCAAAGGTAACCATGTTAGATTGGCAGTGATGGAATGGCTGGTTTTATAGGCTTTACTACTGAAGCATGATACGGATGGTTTGATGCTAGTGTTAAAGCTGGTAGTCAAGGTCCATGTCTGCATGGCAGCATTCCCTTGTGGTACTGGCATAACAACAGCAGAACTAAAATGCTGGATCTCATATTGAAACAAAAGGATTCACCATACAATTGCTGGTACTATGAGAAAACTCCAAACACTCGATAGGCTCCTTTTCCAGCAGTAGAAGGCTTTCCACCCCCCACTTTTTGGAAATCAACATATCACATGCAAGCATTAGACAGTAAAATTTCCAAAGAGACAGCATCATGAAATTGCTATCGTAAACATTTTCAAGTTTCATGCCTAAAGTTTCAGAGCATGATAAAGTATTTCTAGTTTGTCAGTAGAACCTTGAGTTCTGATAGCATGTGAATTACTGTAAGGGAAAAAAAGAAAACAAAAACTAGGTGTGAGATCATCATTCAATTAACAATGTTTTGTTCTTTTCTTTTTTTTTTTATCTGAATGAAGGTGTTGCAGTTACAGATGCTCCTACATGCTGTTTGAGACCACAGTCAATTTAAACTCTGCACACTACATTGAAGCACACTTCTGAAGCATCTGGATTGCATACTAACTTGATGTTAAAGGTTCACCTTAGGTTTCAGGATATTCAAGTTAAAACTGATAGCTGATGTTTTTACTGTGTCCTTATACTACATCAAGAACTTCAAGTGGTTTTGACATAGTAAGTCTGATACTTCCCTTGTCACGAAAGATTGCCGATGAGCAAAATGCTGTTTTGGGACTTCTGTGAAGGAGTTTTTCTCCCTAACTCAAAGCTTCTCAATGGCCTTATCATGACAACACTGCGAAAAGTTTGGGAATGGGGCTGAATGACCTTCCTTACAATTAATGCAGAAAGGTATACACATATAGTCACCATCATCATTGGGCATACCACATGAAGCACAGATGGAAACAGTACTATTACAAGAGCCTATATGTGTCCAAAAATGTTGGCATTTAGAACACTGCTGTGGACACAGTATACAAGCTCACACATCTCTACACTGATGCCTTGTTATAATCCTCTTGCACAGATTGATGCCTCAAATGTGAGGAACCGGGTAAATGTTGGTCCTAACACTGTCATATTCCACCTAACATGCTGCACAGTGTGGAGCCATTTCACTTGGTTAAATAACATTGGTAATACAGTCAACTTCAATCCATTTAAAAATCTATGGAATTTGCAGAAATGGAACTAAATCTTAAAATGTTTCCTTTTGCTGGGTGATCAGCATAGAGCAGAACAGGTTTCGCAACTGTTAACTGGCAGGGAGTACTGCTTGCTATGTGTGTTGAGAGGCTGACAGCACATCCACAGTAAATATACTGTAGTTTGTCACGCAAGTTATTTCTAACAAAGAAGTAAAAACAGAACATTTAAAAATAAAAATACTCACATCCATCACGCCAGGAAATGTTGGAAATGCCTCCCATTGTTGCTCAAGCATTTCTGGTACCTGCTTAGAAAATTGGCCATTACAAGCAATTTCTTGACAAATGTTATTTTTAAATTCCTCTAAAGTGTGTGCATTTGTTTTGTAAACTTTCTTTTTTAATCCCCCTAGAGATAAGAATTGCAGGAGGTTAAATTAGGGGATTCTGCAAATACATATGAATCAAATTAATACTTTTCGGGAAACAGAATACTGGTACTCGAATAGAGCCATTTCATGTAACACTGTATTGCATTAACTAACAAACACATGTTTGCAAGAGTTCAACTCATACTGAAGCCTTGTGCTTCACCACCAACCAGCTGAGAGCCGTGAAACCTATTCTGCTCTATGCTGATCACCCAGTATATTCCTATACTCCAGTTCCTTAAGAAACCATTGGAAAGAAAAAAAAGAGAAAGGAAGCTATTATCATAAGTTGTAATTGCATTCAGTGGCGCTTTTAGATTGGCCTGAACCATTCTTGCCAATTACAATTATTTCATATTTATTGTTGACGTGAATGTTTATGTTTTGAAAATTAAATTTTTCATCTAGAAGGATTCCAAGATATTTTATATTAATATTTTGGTTGTATTTGATACTGGAGTGCCTTTTATGATTTCCTTTTATGGGCATGTAACAGTTTATTTGGAGCAATTTATAATTATGAGATATTTCACTAAATGTTAAGGTTATTAATTGATTAAATATTCCTTCAAGCTCTGCTTTACTGTCTCCTTTACAACAAAATGTCATCTGGAAAGGCACTGGTGCACTTTATATCCATAATCAAATTTAACCCATCTAATAGTAATTGAAGATCAGTTATGTTTACACTATACCCAACTCACTCTTGAAAATTAGAACTTGTTTCGGGATGCTTTGTTCCCATCATCAGCATTCAACTAACAGATGTAGTTGTATCGTCTGGTATACTACTGATGGCCAAGGTCTCTGGTAGTGGTAATGTGAACTTGCTGAACTGATCTGTTGACCTGGGCCAGGTGGTACACTATAACCTATTCTTGGGCCTGGTAGAGGCTGGCCCAAATGACCTTATTGTTGACAGGCCCCTAAACCGCACACACTCACTCACTGGGTTGAGGCCAGGCCTGGCCGAACCTAAGAAGTTGGCCCATGCTGACTTCTAATATAAAGATGTAAAATAAGGAGCACCATGTCTGACAATACCAATCCATATTACTTGCACTGAATAAAGGAACAACAATTTTTTCCTCCCTTACCAGTCCTCTAAATTTATGATTAGCTTACCTTGCAATTCTATCTGAAGTTTGTCCATTTGCTTTCTTAATCTATCAATTTCTTGATTTGCTTGGTCCAAGTTATCCATTTGTTCTTTCTGAGATTTTCCATATATATCCCTTGTGTTCTTCAAAACTTCTGTACGATCTTCTCTGGAATCATCTCTGTGGAAAATATAATGGAACTAAGATATTATACTAAACTTTTTAACAAGCACTATCAAAACAGTTCATCAAAAAGATAACTATTTTGCAGATTACTTATGCTATAAATGCATAATTATGCTATCCTCATCTGATAGCAATTAAAGCAATTTTCACGGTGCATGTAGAAATGTGCCTTAATTAATAAAGTGCGCCATGAAAGCTTTAAATCTGACATCTAAGATGTCATAGCTGTGCCATTTTCTATAAACTTAGCTTAGTCATTCTTTATCTTGACGATCTTGATCAGCACATTATGACAAATTCAAGATATTATGGTATTGTCATCAATCCTTGACATGTGTGCAAATTTTCAAGCCAATCAGATGCCTCAAATTGGTGGCAATTACGTTACATTGTTAAATTTAGTCAAGGCACTTTTTCATCCTGATATTGCTGGTCAGGACATTAGGACAGTCATGATATTATTACACTTGTCATCAGTCCTTGATATGTGTGTAAATTTTCAAGTCAATCATAGTCTCAAGTTTCTGAAAATTACGTTACACTGTTAAAGTTAGCCAAGTCACTTTTTTATCCTGATGATCCTTGTCGGGACATTAGGACAAAGTCGTGATATTGTATTCTCATCGGTCCTTGACATGCGTGTAAATTTTCAAGTCAAACGACTCAAGTTGGTGAAAATTAGGTTACATTGTAAAATTTAGCCAAGCCACTTTTATCCTGATAATGCTGGTGAGGGCATTAGGACAATGTTATATTGTCAGCACGCTTTGATATGTTTGCAAATTTTCAAGTTAATCAGACGACTCAAGTAGGCAGATGAAAATTACGTTACATTCATACATTTAGCTAAGTCATTTTTTATCCTAATTATCCTGGTCAGGATCCTCGGAAAAAGTTATGATATTATGTTGTCATTGGTCCTTAACCTGTGTGCAAATTTTCAAATCAGTCAAACAGCTGTAAGTTGGTGAAAATTACGTCAAAAGATTCCATTACATTGATAAATTTAGCTATTTTGTTTTATCCTGATGATTGTGGTCAGGATCTTAGGATAAAGTTATGATATTATTGTATTGTCATTGGTCTTTGACATTTGTGCAAATTTTCAAGTCAATCAGACGACTCTAAATGGGTGAAATTACGTCGAAAGGTTCTGTTACATACATACATACGTACAGGTGAACCTAATATAAAGAGTGTAAAAAGACCCAAATTATGTTAACATAGTGAAAGTGATGCTACAAAATTTCAAACATGAAATTTCAATTTCTGGTGCCCCATCCGTCAGTGAAAAATATTGGAGAGCAAGAGGATTAATGACTTCATTGTCAGAAATCCAGCATTAGCTAACAACAACAATTTGGTCGCAGCACGAGTGTCAAAATACATTTTCTTCATTCTCATCTAAACTATTTCCCTGATAATTTTGGAGATTTTAGTGAGGAATAAGACGAAAGACTTCACCAAGATATAAAAATTTGGAAATGAGGTATCAAGGGAAGTAGAGTGTTCACATGATAGTGGACTATTGTTGGATGTTAAAAAGGGTCTGCTCTGAACAATATGTGAGTAGGTCAAAGTGAAGAAAATTTGAAGTGTAATATTGAGGTAAGGTTATGAATGTGCTTATAATTATTATTAATGATTAATTAGTGGCAAATAACAAATTATGATTATGGCCTAGTTTTTCATACAAAATTCTTGTTGAAACTAATTTTTATTATATTTCACAAATTTGTAATTTCATTTCAGTTATTTATGAATATTTTGAAAACCTGACATGATTGGAGAAAATGGAGATTTTCAAATTCAGCACAAAAAATCTGTTTAGGATCACATTATCAGTTAAAAAAAAGAAAATACAAAAAATAAGTTTTGAAATGCAGAACGGTGTTATGATCCCTATCTAAAAGCTTCAATTGCACAAAACCATAATATTATTAATACTATCAGCATATCCTGTCTTTAAATTGTTAAACCGAAACTTAAATTTTTATGTAACAGTTAGTAACATTGTTATTTATGTGTTCTTTATTTTTACTTTGTCAAATTTGGCAACTTTTAAATGTGGGAAGCTGATTTGTTTCAATAAACATAAATAAACTCCATGCATCTTCAAATTTCTCTACATTCACAATATTTACATTGTATGTAAATAGCAGCTATGGAAATACTAACCAACCAATGCCCCATTGAATATGAAATAGAAAAAGCGGCTCTTATTCAACACGAAAAGTTGATCAGACTCCCATTCAATACATGGCACAAGAGAAATTTTACACATACACTAAAGACTCAGGAGAGCTTTCTTTCCAAAATTCAAGACATCAAGAAGAATGTATACCTTCCTAATTCAAAGGAAAACTTCATATCTAAAGTCAATCCAACACAAACATTAGACATCACATATTATTTACACCTGACAGAAGAAGTTAAGAAAAGTGATACTTCAACTAGTGTTCCAAAATTATTGGCATTAGAGACAATCCATACTAGATTTCCAGAACACGAATGACTCCATATTTATACTAATGGATCATTTATATCAAACCAAGATGGAGCAGGTGCTGGAGTCACATGTCACCTCTTTTCATATTACAAATCTTTAAGTTATGGAACTACAAACTTTGATGGAGAAATTGAAGCAATTCGAATGGCTCTACAAAATCTTTTGTACAGAATTTCACATTTTCATAAAGCAGTTATTCTCTCAGATTCCAGGGCAGCAATTATAGCAATTACTTCCAAGTTGTCACCAAAAAGCAAACAATTATAGAATGTTGGAAAATCCTTACCCATCTAACAGCACTTCAAAAACACCTAGTCTTCCAATGGATACCAGCTCACTGTGGACTGAGTGGTAATGAGAAAGCTGATTTTCTTGCAAAAAAGGGTACCGGCAATGTGCAGAAATCTATAGTTAATCTACCATTTTATGCAGCTAAAAGATTAGTCAACTCTGAATTCAAAAAAATTATTGAAAAATATTACTATGAAAAATCAA
This sequence comes from Tenodera sinensis, assembly GCA_030765045.1. Taxonomy (NCBI): domain Eukaryota; kingdom Metazoa; phylum Arthropoda; class Insecta; order Mantodea; family Mantidae; genus Tenodera; species Tenodera sinensis. Next base: position 161,433,760 of record CM060964.1, on the reverse strand, counting down.
AAAATAAAAGATGGGAACATTCAAACAGTAATTCCTGAGTATCCTCGAAAAACAGCAGTTGCAACCTTCAGGTTGATTACAGGACATGATTGTCTGGCAAAACATTTAAACAGAATTGAGATATATTCTTCACCACTCTGTCCTCTATGTGATCTGCAAGAGGAAATGGATCAAGACCACCTTCAAATATGTCCGGCCACTTCTAATGCCCCATCCATCAGTGAAAAATATTGGAGAGCAAGAGGATTAATGACTTCATTGTCAGAAATCCAGCATTAGCTAACAACAACAACATTGTATGTACATGTTACATTCATAAAGTCATGGTAAAAAATCATGGAGTGCTGAAACTTTCAAAGCATTGCTTCAGCCACATGGAAATACACAGTTACCAGAGCTTTGTTCACTTGTGCACAGGCACTGCACTACACTACAAAACAGGCTTGTACACAATGAGATGAGATAAGACACAGTTTATTACTTTAAAACACAAAATATCAACCAGGGTACAGTCATGGAAAAAATGATTGAGCACATTAGGAGAGCACAGTATTTATGTCCCATGTCATATTGGAGCGCAGTTTACAGAAGCCAATATTTCCAATCTGCAGCCTGAGTTTATTGATAGTCCCTGTTCCATATGTTATCTTCTGTCAGACACATAAATAGGCTGTGTTTTTAATCTCCACTCACATTTGTATTTGTCCCTGATGAAGAAAGGAACAATGTACAAAACTGCCTATTGTGTGTCCGATTTGTGTGTGCGACAATAATGTATGGAACAGACCATCAATAAACTCAGGCTGCATGTTGGATATATTGACTTGTGTAAGCCGCACTGCAACACAATGTGGGACTTAGACATATTCCACTCTCCTAATGCGCTCAATCATTTTTTCCATTGCTGTACAATCAAAAGACCTGTTCTTCACCAACATACACAAAAACACTTGTGAACTAAGTCAAACATTGAGACTTGAACTGTCCGGTAGAGTTCTCTACAAACAGAGAAAGAAGTTCTCTGTGGTAGAAATGGCTCAATACCGATGTCCTACATTTGAAGCTCAGTATGCTACGAGGGATGTAACTTCTAGTCCAGTTACTTGCACAGCTTTTTGATTTTTTGTTCATAATAGCATCTCTTATATCAATATTGATTACATTATATAAATCAACATTCACTCTATAACACGTGAAATCTATCTGCTGTAATAGCAAACTAGAAAATAAAGAAAAAAATAGCAACCTAATCTCTGGCTGCTTTTAAATATTACAAAATGTTAATAAAACTAAAGAAAAAAATAGACAAATTCTAATACTTAGTGTGGTTACCATTATTTACTATCACTGCCCTCAATCTTTAAGGCATGGAATCCACAAGTATTTTAAAATAATTAACATCATCTGCTACGGAATCCCAAGTGTTTGTAATGGCACACCAGAGTTGTGTAGCATTGTTCAATCTGGAACCTCGAGAAAGCCTCTGCTTTACTTTCACCCAAATATGCTCAATTAACATCTGCCGGCTTCGGAGCCCATAGTATCTGCTCTAAGATATCTGTGTGTAACAAAAACCACTTTTGAACTTCGGCCGACTTGTGGACCACATGACCATCCTGTTGGAACACCTAAGATAACACTCTTGGGCAGATGGAAGCAGAACTTGTGCTAGAATTTCAGAATAGGTTTCCCCATTCAGCTTTTCATGAACACATTCCAGCATGTCTGCACATTCCCAAGACATCCATGCCCAAGCAGTGACGCCCATTCGACCACTCCTTGTACGAATTGCCGAATAGCATCTATCATAGCAAGTCTACTGGGCCTGTTAACAAACAGTACAATTGGCATCTGCAGTACATAACGTAGCTTCATCCGAGAAAATTACTTTGCTCCAATCTAAGTTCTCATACAGCAAATGTCAACCTGTCGATTTTGTGGGCTTCGGTTAGCACTTACTTTTATTGCTGCATATCTACATCGAATTCTGGCATCTTCTCAACAGTTGCTAAACATCCGTGCACTACCCAGAAATAAAGACATTGCCTTGTATTCATCGGCAGTTAGAAATGGATCTATGTCAACCTCTACCAAGAAAGACCTCACTTCACTCTCTGAGATATATGTGTACTCTTCTTCATGATACGATTTCACCCACTCCTCATGGGAACACCACAAATGCTACCTGCTCTGGTGGCCACATAGTCCTGTGAAACCAGGGTGAGAACAGTAGAATGTTTATCAATGGCCTCTGCAATTGCTAAAGTATGAATGAATGGTTGTAGGGTACTACTACTGATTGGGGACCACTTTCTGTGGCCACACAAACGTGTGACCAACATGGGAACACAATGACACCAACCTTGAGTTTGTCACCAGTAGTTGGAACAATTGGATATTACATACACATATATCTGCATACATCTAATACTCAATTTATAACTAATATTGTGGAAAATCTATGTTAGTTTAAATTAAGAATACAAAGTAGAAAATAAAGATAAAAGAAACAAAATAAAGAGCAGAAAAACTATACCCCATCACTGAGGTTTGAACTTGGGTTCAGTAATTCTCAAAGCGTGTGTTGTTGTTGTTGGTTTTTTTTAATAGAAAAAATAGAAATCACTATGTGGAATACATCAGAATTGATTCTTTAATCCTATATGTGAATAACGCATCACATAGCAGATTTACCGAATGTTCTTAAAGTACCTCTTATGTTACCTCACATAGTGGATTTTTAACTGACAAATCCCAGGAATTTACCCATGTACCTATTTACACGAGCTCTTCTTAAAGCTACTGCTAACAGTGAAAGCAAACTCATACATTATTGGCCACTTACTCACAATACTGCATTAGTTAATGGTGTCTAGCAGAGGAAAGATGTTAGTGCAGCTCTTGGGGCTCTGAGTAAAAACCAGGAAGATTATCTTTTGCCAGGTAAGTAATGCATTGGAGAAAATTAATCAGGTTATGTAGCTTATGTTTTTCATGGTATGAATTAATTATTAATTTGCCACGGTACTTTCCAGGTGACTTTATGGTTTGCCCCATGGATCCTGGTTCAGTTCCTATGCAAAATGATAAACTGCTCCACCGAGTAATGTACGTTCTGCTTATTGAAATAAAGATATAGATGGTCACCTATCCGTTCCGGCTGTATCAAGTGAAAATGAAGTCAACACAGTGACAGAAGTTGAGCTCAAATGAAAACAACGAGGAAGCGATTAAAGCAAATGAACAAAACTGTGAAGTATAAAGAATCCTGGTGGTAAAAAAATACCAAGGAAGAAAATACAACGGAAACAAGTATTACAATGGTAATAGGCAAGGAAACCAGTTAATAACTGAGGAACTTTATGTGTAGTGAAACTGACGAAAATCAGAGGATAAAAGTTCATCAAACAATGTGGGAGTTTAGCTCATGGGATGAAAAGAAGGCGTATGTATATGGATTAGTGAATTTTCGTTCAACTACTAGGAGAAGAGTAAGCAGAATTGTTGAGGAGCTGCCAAAGAAAATGTGTGGCTACCACTATTTGCCTACAGAAGCTGGAAAGAAAGTCAGAGTTTGCAAGAACTTTTTCCTTGCAACTACGGGTCTAAAAAAGGGCTGTCTTTGATCAGTGCGTAAAACCTTTCCATTTGTGTAATAATAGTGCTACGGTAAAAATTGAAGAAACAAAAAAACACAAAAATTCGGCCCAATATAATGACGCAAGCAGTTCAAAGAAACTTAAGCCAGATTCTGTGAAACAGTAGTTGGGGATAATTCTTAAAGTGCCAAGACATTATTGTCGATCCTCTAGTAATCGAGTTTATGTGGAACCTGATTTTAAATCTGTTAACAATATGCATGAAATTTATAAGTTCTGGCGTGGAGAGAATAGACAAAATATGTACAAAGGAAGAGGTTCTGTAAAATCCTGGAAAAAGAGAAAATTTCTGTGTTCAAGCCTATAAAAGATCAGTGTGATACTTTTGTGGCATTTAACATTAGAAGGACCATACCAGTCATTTTGACCGGTTAACGTTCTTTAAAAAGGTATATACATTGAAGTAGTGTGATTATCGCATTAATATTTTGTGACTTTTAATGAAATATAGCAATGGTGATTCCCTAAAATGTTTAAGTTTTTACAGCAAGTTTAAAAAAAATTATACACACTTTTTACCTTAAAGGACCTTAGCCGGTCATTTTGACCGGTGCGCTTATTTCGCATGTGTCGTAACTAAATAGTGGTAACAATGTATTCGAAAGTTATCCAAGGCTTTTGGTCATTGTTATAGCCTAGTTTAATAATGTTTAGCGCTAGAGTAGACATGTCGTAACAAACAATGATAATAATGTAGTCTGAAAATAATCCAAGGTTTGCAATCATTGTGGAAGCTTAGTTTGAAAAAGTTTGGCTCCAGAGCAGACGTGTTTTAGAAGTCGTGTCAATATAGTGAATGGTAAAATATTTTTGAGGCCATACTGTATCATTGCCATGTCACATCATAATTACCACAGTAAGTATCTTCGAGAAGATGACATGTTGAATTATTTCCATAGTTTACCAGACAATGAGTCAGAAGGAGAGAACATATTTAGTGATGATGAATTATCCGATATTGATGAATGATGTTGAATATATTCATCAATCGGATAAAAGCGAATTGTCGGAATCAGACATTGGTGATAATACAATGATTGAAGAACCTGGCAAATAACAGCGCTGTTGCAGAACCACATGACCCTGTCCCATGAAAGAGAGGCAGATTCAATTGAGGACGTCGAGCTCCACAAGAAATAAACTTTCCAGCTGTGGGAAGTAACGAGTATGCTGTTGATGGTATAACGTGGACAAGAATTGAACCGGGAAATACACCAGGCAGACGTGGGCGTCACAATGTACTGACAGAAAGGCCAGGTCCTATAGATTATGCAAAGAAACTGATAGTGAGTGGAAACTATGCCAGTGCATGGCGAGCATTGATGGATGCTAACATCCTGCAGAATATAAACAAATGCACCGAGGTAAGGGCCCATCAAGACCATCAGGAGAATTCTTGGACTCTTGAGCTAAACCAACTTGAAGCAGCTATAGCTATATTGTAGGCCCATGGACAATATGGAGGGAAGAACTTCCCCTTGAAATTTCTGTGGTCAAAGATGTGGGGACCAGCATTTTTCTCTCGTGTTATGGGAAGGAACAAATTTGTTGAGATCATGGGGTCCTGATATTTGATGATAAAGATACACGCGACGAAAAACTGAAGACAGATGGCTTTGCAGCGGCCACACAATTGTACATAACTGCAAATTGAGCTACAATCCAGGTGCAGTTATTATTATAGATGAGCAGCTATATCCATGCAAGACTTGATGTCGCTTTACTCAGTATATGAGTAACAAACTGAATAAGTTTGGTTTGAAGTTCTGGCTTGCTGCAGATTCTGAAACAAAGTTTATGGTGATTTATTTAGGAAAACATGATGAACGACCACCTAACATGTCAATACCAGAGCATGTCACACGACTTATGCAACCTTTCATTTCAAAAGGAAGGAATGTTACTTGGGCAATTTTTTTACTTCTAAAAATCTTGCCGATCAGTTGAAAGGGAACAATACAACTATGATAGACACATTGAAGAAATCGGGGGGAGAGGTTCCTCCTTCTGCAAAATCTACCACTGGATCTTTGTACGACACCATCTTGTACAGATCTGATGATATTACCATCACATCGTATCAAGGAAAGGCAAAGAAGAATGTCCTTCTGCTAAGTTTAATGCATCAGTCTGTGGATCAAGGAACCCAGCAGAAACTTCCAGAAACTGTGAGTTTCTATAACTCCACAAAATGTGGGGTTGACATTCTGTATCAAATGTGTCGCCTATACACAGTCAAGTTTGGTTGCTGGTGGTGGCCAATGCATATTTTCTTCAATGTACTGGACCTTGCTGGAATCAATGCATGGATTCTATACCAGAATGTCACAGGAGAGAAAGTAAGCAGGTGAGACTTTCTTCTAAAGCTAGAAGAAGAACTCTCTTCTCAATATATGCTGTCAAGGAAAGGACCAACAAATGTAATTGTTGGAGTCACAGAACAAGGTAGGGCACGTAAACCATGGCAAATTGGAGGCTGCAAAGGTCCTAATAAAACCAAGAATATGTGTATGAAGTGTAAGAAGTATGTGTGTGGCCCATGTTCAGGAAATGTTCAGTACGTGTTTGCTAAGTGTTTCGACCAACATGGCGGATTTGACTAAATACAAAAATTAGCTGTTTTTGTGATCATTGTGTCTATCGCACTCTACTGTATTGTTACCAGTGTTACAAACTACTTCAGAATGCTAAAGTGATATAACTGAGTATGCATATCATTTATATGATCCCATGTTTTGGAAGCACTGTACTTCAAAATGTAATGGATTCATGCTGTTTAATGAGTAAATATCAAGTAAAGTCCTTTAAAATGTAAATAAAGGTACTATTTCATGCATACAATATCCTGATTTAAATTATATTATAAATGAAATGCTGAAAACCAATTGAAAAAGCTACCGGCCACAATGACCGATGTTGGTCCTTTTAGGTAGCAAGGCAATGTTGGTCCTTCTAGTGTTAAAGAAGGTAATCCAACAGAGAATGAGTTTAATATTCATATTAAAAAGAAAGAAGATGCTTGTAATGCTAAGGAAAGAGCGGAATCTTGCATGACAGAAACAACCCTTGTGTTCACAATGGATGTTCAGAATGTATTATTATGCCCCAAGCTGCTTGTTTCAAAGCAGCACTATAGTCAGAAGCTCAGATTTACGATTTCAGCACCTACGTAAAAAACACAAAAGATGTTCATTTATATTTCTGGCATGAAGGAGAAGGGAAAGTCTCAGCAAATGAATTCACAAGCTGCATAATTGACATTTTAGAAAAGGAAACTGGTACTGCAAACAAGCTTTTTCTAATATCAGACGGCTGTCAATATCAGAATAAAAATAAGGTTTTGGTTAGTGTCTTGTCAGATACATTGCGTAGGCTTCGGCGCTGTTGTCCATCGTATCTGAGTCTTCCAGGAAAGGCCACGTCTTCTTTATAATGAATGTCAACGTTTCGTCCTAAACAGAGACAACGGCAGACATCTCCCACCATCTGGCAGGCACTGATTAAGAACCGGGGATTGGCAGATCATCAGCCAATCAGTGAAATGGCTCTTGAAACACGCTCACCACCGCCAGAGTATAAATAAGGAAGTGCCCGCTTGGTCTCTCTCTGGTCAGCACAGTTTTGTAGGTGCCGTCAAGGAGTAAAACCTGAAGAAGCCCAACATAGGGGGGGCAAAACATCGACATTCATTATAAAGAAGTTGCGGCCTTCCCTGGAAGGCTCAGATACGGTCTTGTCAGATGTTTCAACAAAATCCAACATCGAAATAGAGTAGATTATTTTGGAAAAAGGGCACACAATGATGGAGGTCGACAGTGTCCATTCTACTTTGGATCATCTCTTTACTCCACCAATCTACTTGCCTGCACATTACTTATCCAAAATAGAGCAGCCAGAAAAAATAAGTGACATAAAATACATTACCTTGATCACACATTTTTCCAAGATTATGAACATATATCTTCCAACTACACTTCAATTCATCCCGGCAAGAAGAAAGGGGATCCCACAACCACTGAAATACAAGGACTCTCTATAAAGAAGGTGAGGTGTTCTACAAGATTAATCATACTGACGAATGGCAGATTCTTCCTCATAGAAGATAGAGCGGAAGCTACTGAAGTGTAGCCCATGCACAATGAGCCTGTGAAGATTAAGAAGTCCAAATACGACAGTTTGCAAGGTGTGAAAGGATTCATTCACAAAGACTATCATTATTTTTATGACAGTGTGAAGTATTAAAATCAAAGTTCATGATCGTCTATGGGGTAAAAGATATATTAGTGTTGTTTTAATTTGAGAATTGTTTCAGAGTTTCTAATCTTGATTTGAGAATAGGTGTCAAAGTAGAGCAAACTTGATCAAACTGTGAAACTGTACATACACTACCACCATGATTATTGTAAAATGTTCTGGGATGTTAACATTCAAAGTTCTTAATCACCTTTGGTAAGAACATGTATGCATTTTTGTAATTTGAGATTGTCATTTATAAAACTAATTTTGAAGCCCACACAGAATTATATATTCAGTACATTTATAGCTAAACATTCTTGATGAATTAAGTTGACCAATGTCAAATGTACAATTTTGTTTTTTTATTTTAGTTTAAACCTATGAAACATATTAAACTCAATAAAACTTCTTAATTATGTCTTTTAAGACTGACTATCAATAGAATGTTTATAGATCACACAAAACGTGTATACACTATGTGATTAAAAAGGTGCAAAAATAACCTGCGATGTGCCACAAGAATATACAACTATGCAATAAAATAGTATTGTTGCATGGGGTTTCAATAATATCTAGCATAAACAATATAACTTCTATTGTTTCACATGTTCATGGAGTTTGCATGCATTACTGACACTTTGGATAAGATTGAGAAAGTTTTTGCTTCTCCTGAAAAGTTTGTTTTTACACATAGGGGTTCTACAAGGCATAACGATATATTACATATAACATCTTTTGCCACATCCAATTATATGCACTACAATGTCAGCTATGGTTCACACTGCGAACCAGCTACCACTTTCTCCATGGAACATGTAAGTGCTTCAGGCATTAATGTAGCAGGCCTTCACTCTCCTGCTCCGGTGGCAAGGTTTTCTTTCAGTGGGTATGGCCTTCTTCCATGGCAACTCCCTCAGTACTGGGTGATCTCAATAACATGATTTTTCCCTCTAACTAAAGGAAAAGAAATAAAAAAAGAAAGAGAAAAAAGGAGAAGAAAGAAGTAATGTATTTTGCAGAGACTTAAAAAGGTCTGCACCCGATCCAGCCTTAGAGTGTATACCTATGTCAATATTATGCTGCCGCACAACTTTTAGAGTGAGTGAAATAGTGATGTGTGAGTGGAAATAGTTTGTTAATACATTGCACATATTATTGCTTATTTGGCTTATTTGATGCATTAAAGTAATGAATGGGGTGAATAAATACTATAACTGAACTTCCAAAACATTTGAACGTGGGCTTAATTATTTCACCTCCATTTCTTGTCATACGGTACTCTGTACTTCCTATTGCATCGTTTACTGCAGTGAAGTGATGTTCTGATACTTGTCCTATTAGTATTATGTGTTTGCGAGTGCAATCAGTATGGCAGAGTACTCAGTCCCTCAGAGTAGTGTATAGAAACATAAAAGTAGAAGACCTCTTAAGTGGCGAACAGATTATTTTATTAAACTTGTTTAATTTTTTCTTTCAACATTATGATACCCCGGCTGTGAAAGACATAACCAAATTGATATATGAAGTAACTGATGTTTCTGGGAACACTGTTTCAAATGTGAGAATGGAAATGACACAAACAGGAACTGTAATAACCCCCAAAAAGAAATGGGAAATGTCATGTGTTTTAGGGCAAGTGAATGCTAAAAGTACTATTCTCTTTAAAGTATGTAATTTCTTTTCAAACAATGAGCCTCCTACCATAGATATGGCACTTTCTTTAGTGAACAGTGACCCAGATCTTCCAAATGTTAAGAAAACCATGTTACACACTTTGCTTAGAGACATTGGGTTTCGGTTTGCAAAAAGAAAAATTAATGTGACAATTGATCAGGAAGACATTGTGGTGTGGACAAGATGTTACTTGAGATCTGCAAGGCAATTTCTTGTAGAAGAGCACACAATTACTTAGACGAAACCTGGGTAAATGAGGGATATAGGCTTGGAGCGACACTATTGTGGGGTCAATGAAAGGTGCATTTTTTTTTGGGGGGGGGCGTAAAACATCCAACTGGAAAAGGTAAGCACCTCATCATTTTGCATATTGGCAGTGATACGAGTTGATGGGGCTTATTAATGTCTGAGTCAAAATAAACAATGATTATCACAAGGAGATGAACGGGGAAGTGTTTAAAGAATGATTTGAAGGAATACTGGATAAACTGGTTCCTAACAGTGTCGTTGTTGTGGATCATGCCCCATACCATTTTGTTACACTGTATAAATGTCCCAATACTTCGTTCGTGGCGTAAAGAGCAAATTGTAAACTGGCTGAAAGAAAGAAATGCACCACTTTACAAAGTGATGTAAAAGCTGAGCTACTAAAGTTGCACTATCACTAGCAGACCAATGCAAAAAGAAATACATTACCTATAAATGATCTAGCAAGTAAAGCAGGTCATATGGTGTTAGGATTGCCACTTTATCATAGGCCCACATGATGGTTAGCGTGTCTACCTCACGTTCAAGAGGTCACGAGTTTAAATCTTGCTTAGGGTAAGTTATTAGGGTAGGATTTTTTCTGAGGTTTTTCCCTTATCCTGAGAAGACAAATGTCAGGTAACTTAAAGCTCCATGGACCTCGGGGCTCATTTGAGCATCATTTCAAGTGTTTCATTCATTCACCATCCAATATGACATTACGTTGGACGACGTTAATTAAAAAAAAAAAAAAATAATAAAAAAACTGTATCACAGCAACTTAAATCCCACTGAACTTTTATGGGGTATGTCACAGATTAGGAGGTGAGGAATAATAAGATATTGAAGTCAAAATAAGTGTGACAATTAGCACAGAAGGCAATGTCTGGAGTACAGCAAGTACGTATGTGGCAAGCAGATATTAGGCAGGTCATACAGGAGAAGACAGAATGTGGCAGGTTGATGGCATGTGTGACCAGGGATGGATGGTTGGTTATAAACCTGGACCCTTCAAGTGATACTACTTCTGAGCTGGGTGCGCATCTCTATCTGATGACTCAGATTAGGCTTAAGTTTTTACTCACAAAGTTATATTTCATAACTTGCCTTAACCAAATGCTTTAATTGGTTAATTTAGGTTACTTAGTAAATATGAGCCAAGTGCAATTCTAATCCCGCAATGCTGCAGAGAAATATACGATGGTTGTGATAAGAGTCCGAAGTAAACAGCTGAGCACAGAGAACGTCAACATGCTTTTTTTTTTGCACAGTGATACAACCACATTGTTTATTTTCATCCCCACTTTCTTTTTTAAGCCCAGAGGAACTATAGCTTAATATTGGAAATATTGTGTGTAAACCATGCTGCAATACAGTGGGACTTGGAAATACTTTGTTCTCACAAGGGAGGTACCCATAGTTGTCACTGACTTTTGAACAAAACCAGTTTATTTAAGTTTTAGAACATAAGAAAAGACATTTGGAGCAATTTGACATGCTCTGCACCATTGCAAGGGAAAGGAGGGGAAGGATATATGGAACGCAACAGAAGGAGGTGACGCAGAACCAGTCTGCTAGCTATGTACTAGAGGTTAATGTGTTGCATGTATAGGCTGTTACAAAATAAAACCAGTAGTGGTGATGAAGTTGTTAGTGAATGTCTTCTGTATCTCAGAGGAAAAGCCAACTAGAGTAGACCGCATAGTTTTTGAACAGATCAGAAAACATCTACATGATGAAGACAATGAGTATAGAACTTTTATGGTAGACTGAGTGAGTGTGTGGGGTTTAACAGCCAGTGACGAGGTCATTTGGGCCCTCTTATGGTAGATGAAGTCACCAATGAAGATATTGAAAGCGTTACAGCTTGAAAGTGAGCAGACATCACAAGAAAGCAATCCAGCATTACGTGTCAGTGACAAGAGCAGCAGTTCCTCTTATTCATCACCACCCAAGAAGATTGTTAGAACAAAATTTCCTGAAGGTTACTTGGCTGATGCTGACAAAATCTGGACGAAGCAGCCAAAAGGATATAATCCTCCACAATGCTGTCCTCCTGGAGTAGCACTAGCCATGTCCCCTAGAGTCAAATTCACTACACTAATGGCAAAAAAGGAAAAAAAAAGAAGATAGTTTTCAAAACTTCAAAAGATGCTCAAACAACCTAGCAGAAACAGGAAGGTGCTACAAGAAAGGATAAATAACGAGGTAAGGGATCAGTTCATTGAAATGCAAAAGCATAATGGAATTATATACCACTGAACACACATCTTTTAAAGCTCAAATTGATCTCAAAGCTCCCAAAACATGGCTGCAGTGAAGTAAAAATAAGATTGCTTCTTGCATGACCACGCAAAGTTGGCAGCAGATTTGTTGCTGATGCCGCTGACATAGAAGAAGTTGTGAGTTTGTTACCAAAGTAAACGTTTCATTGAAGAGAATAATTTTACACCAGAGTAGATAATCAATGCAGATCAGTCAAGATTTGCTAAAGAGTTACATTCTGGGAGAACTCTTGCCGTCCGGAGAGCCAAGGCAATTTATGGTACCATGGGTTCAGTTACAGCAACCACACATTCATACATGATAATGCCTGTTATTGTAATGGAAGGTACCCTTCTACACATGTATGTTCTTGTCTCGGAACCCAGTGGGAAATTTCCAGCAAGCATGACACTTGAATTGTCCAATGTACAAGCATATGCTAGCAAATCGCCAAACATGACAAAAATGAATTTGAAAGTGTTCCTAGGGCAGGAGCTATGGCTGGATTCACATGGAAGAGATCAAGTTCTTCTTTTGGTTGATTTGTGGACAGCACATAAAGATGATGCTCTACATAATGAGACACTTCCAGAAGATGTTGAATTTCATAAGAAGCTGACCCTGCAAAATGTGCTAGATTGGTACAACCAGCAGACATTTTCTTTTTCTGTCCATTCAAAAGTATGATAAGGTTCATCACAGATACAATAGTTGTATCATCCACAGTTAAAGTGTGGCAAAGGGAACAGTTTCTTCACATTCAATCATTTGTGCACTTCCAATTTTCAGCAAATAGATTCAAACAATTGATCTGATTTGCTTTTTTCAAATCTGGTATTCACCATTCCTTAAAACATCACTTATCCACATTATTTGTTCAAAAATTCTGGCAACTGGCTTTGAAGCTGATGTGAGAAGCAAAGAGATAAACAGGATGCCAGTAACAGACATATGGTATTGGTTATTGAAGTTGTGACGAACACAAAGGTATACATCTCTTTTTGTGTCTCTTTCAGTCAGTAGCATCATGACTTATTCATTTTCCTTCGAGATTCAGTTTGGGAACATTCTGAGAAAAAAAGCCTTGCAGGTGGCTGAAGGAATGGCACATCCAGTTTTCTGCATCCAATGGCTTGACTCCCTGGTTCAAATAGTGCCATGGAATGATAGTGAAAAAGCTGGGCTGTGAGAGTCCTCCTGTGACCAGTGCAGTGGAGTTGTGGATGGAGAGATTATCAGGAATTGATGGAATATATAGTCAGGGGCATATACAATGCTCATGTGAACTGCTTTAACTGCTTCCCAGACCATACATTATCTCTGAAAGGAGAAGCCTCCCATGGTGGGAAGAGAAGCAATGGTAAGACTGCTGTTCTTCTGTGCACCAATTGTGATGGTACAGATAAGCAGGTCTCAATTACAATGAGCAAGCCTTGGAATATAAGCATGAAACACAAAACAGCTTTCAGTTAAAAATCATGAAACAAAAAGGCAGCAACAGTGATATTTTCATTTAATTTCTTCACGAGGTTAAAGTATTTATGGTCTCAAAAGAACAGAATGCTCCTGTCTTTCACTGATCACCATACTCTGCATCTGAAGGATGGTGGTTAAGATGATTTTAAACTGCCTTAATTGCACCACCACCGCCGCCGCCGCCGCCACCACCACCATCACTGCCACCACCATGTCTGTTGGGAGGCTGAGAGCAGCCCTAGGTGTGTCATGTGTGTACCTGCCCTTTTAGGGCTTAACCACTTTCATGACAGGATGTGGGGTTTTGCAGGGTGGCGGGTGAGAATGAGGATGGCAGTTTAAAGGAGGTAGTAATTTAGATGCAGGTGTAATACACTCAAGTTACACTTTTGCAAGCTACTTGCCACATAGTGATGTGCTTGCTTGAAGATGATAATGATGTAGAAATGACCTTCTCCAGGGATACATTTTATCACCTCTGCTTGGCAGCATGTATGTGTCATCTACATCAGGAACTGCTTTGGTAAGTGTAGCCACTAAATTATGCAACCAGCCACACATTCTGATACTGCTCTGGAGGAAGAGGAAGAGGAAGAGGAGGAGAAGGAGGAGGAAGAGGATTATGATTATGACAGCCAAAGATAAGAATGAGTGAAAGTTGCAGGTATGGTCAACTTTGACACCTATATAACAATGAATGAGAGGTTGTCGTGTGTGGAATTCAAAGTATAGCTGAAAAGTGCTATGAGGCAAGAAAAGCAACGTGTGTTTGCAATTATGGTGAGGTGAAGATGTTGCAACATCCATAGCGCTGCTGACTTTTGCCAAGTTTTCAGTGCACATGAAACTGTATGGTGTTCACATTTGTTCACAAAGTGATGGAAGTGAGCAACAGTGTGTATGAACATGGAAAGTTCATTGATTATTTAAGAAGCAAATGTCAACTAAAAACATGTTTAAAGAAAGCAACAACTGTAAAATTTAACACAAAATAGCTGTAGTGTTTGCTTATATAGGCTTTACTTTTGCACATGAGATGTGTACCCTCCATACTTCCTCACCCCCCTCCCCCTTTTTAACCTGCTCCCTCAGAAAACAACAATAAATCAAGGTTCAACTGTGTGCCTTAATAACAAAAATTACAACAAAAAATAAGCACTGAAAGCCTGCCCTCTGTGCCAACCTTTAGAACTGCTGAAAGACAGGACAATATCAGAGCTTTTGTGTGATATTATTAACTACCCATTAATTCTCTTACAAATTAATTTCCATAATCTTTTGGGATTTTAACTTATTACTTCAGTATTTTAAAACATTCTATATCTAGAATGTAGAAGCCCACTCCCAGACAGGTTTCAAGATGTTACTGCAACCATATTAACATATTTCATTATGAATTTATGGCTACTATGAAAGTCATAATGCCTATAATTAACCCTTAACATTTTCCATAAATTACTTTGGTACACTTAAGAACTTAGGACTGACTATTCTTGCTATGCTGCATTCCCTAAGCTTCAGATTACATTACACTACCCCTTCATAATTTTTATTCTACTGCTTCAGCTAGGTATGCTATAATATTAGCAATAGAAACCAACACTGAAGCATTAAAGCTTGGTCCTCTCAATTGTGTCCAAAATGATTCACAGGTATAATGTGCTGTAAGTGACAAAAGAATAACAGACAGATACCCCAGCAATGAATATTAATAATGATGAGCTAAAAATTTAAATCTCATGTTACAGTACATACTTGAAGAAAAAGTAGAGCTACGCATTTCCAACAGGATTTAGCCATGGCGCACTCAGCCAATTTTTGTGTGCCTTAAGAACTATTAGGAGTAATGTGTGGCTATTAGGTGTGCTGTACTTTCTCTGGTTGGTTTTCAGTTCAAAGCATACAAATCAAATACATGCAACCCGAAATAAATTCATATGAATTTACATCATTGATATTTAATTAAAACATCTGAAAAAACCCATTTCCCTCCCTCCCATTATACACCATGCCTTTTGTTAGAAGGGTTAAGACCATTCAAAAAAGTCTTCCACTAAACATAAAATCTTTTAGGCATATGGTGCAATGAACTCTTTTACACTGCATGTAAGCATAAAAACAACCACCAAATTAGAAATAAATAGAAGTCCTAAAATGTCACGTTTATTTCTACTTAAGGGCACTGGGAAGTTATTTAACCCTAGTGAGGCTAAATTATTCCAATAATTACAAAAAGAAATATAGCAACAACTAATCATTATAATAAACTGAAATTTGGAGTGAGTATAATCTTAATTATTTGAGTTTTAAACCATAATATAAATATATTGTATTCAGATACTTGCACAAAAGAAGTATAAAGCACATCATGCATCCTTAACAAAAATGTTGTACCTCAAACTTTTGGTGCACTTTTCTTGCAAGGATCTCATACTGGAGGCACTATATTTTTTCCCAATAAACACAATGTATAACTTGAGATCGGGAACTAAACAAAAGTCTCAAATTTTTTGCATCTCACACAAGAAAATAATTATTGTACTGTATGTCAAAATATGTGATACAATTTTAAAGCATTTTAATTTTTGTGTGTCCATATTATAATTCATATCCATAAAAGGTTAGTTCACAGGCTTCAACTGCATTAACAAATATGCAGCAAAAATTTCAAATCAATACCTTTTTTGATAGTTTTGGAGAAAAATGAACCTAAAATATCAAAAATCAATGTTGCAGGAAATTGAGATTAAAAATAAGCTGCCATTTTTACTTTCTCTACTGGTAAGTAGGGGAAGTATTGTATTCCACCCAAAAATTCGATGTCAAGATTTCACTGTAAATATATGTTTTGAGACCCCCTGAATCCAAAAGCAGCATTTTTAGAAAAAGGTCTGTGTGTTTGTGTGTGTGTGTGTGTGTGTCGGTCTGGGTGGCTCAGTTGGTTAGACGCTGGTCTACTGATCCCAAGGTCGCGGGTTCAAACCCGGCCCAGGCCGATGGTTTTTAAGTGTGCTTAAAAACGACAGCTCCATGTCAGTAGATTTACTGGCATGTAAAAGAACTCCTGCGGGACGAAATTCCGGCACACCGGCGACGCTGATGTGATCCTGGCAATTGACAGCGTCGTTAAACAACAAAATAATTTTTTTTTTTTTTTGTGTGTGTGTGTGTGTGTGTCTGTGGTATAACTCAAAAATGAAAAGTCGGCTAAAAACCAAAGTTGGTATTTAAGTTTAATGTCTTTCAAGGATGCCACACGAAGATTTTGAAGAAAATAGCCCCACCCTAAACTACCCTTTACATGGAAAATTTTTTGAAAATTTTGATTTTCTTGAAAATGGCTCTTAACGATTCTGATTAAAATGTCATATGTTTGAGATATTTTGATGACAAATAAAATATATATCTTGAAATGTCTGGCTATAGCCACTGTAGTCGTATTTACTGTGGACGACTTTTGCATAACTGGTAAACCGTTAGAGATAGATCAAATCATACTATACAAAAAATGTAGATCTTGCTAAAATACACAATTTATGTCTCAAAAAATTTTCTTGTAGGGTGAATCATTTCGGAGATATTCCTTGTTATGTGTGTGAGTTTCGGAAAACTTAAAACTTTCGAGAAATGGAACACCATTGTTCATTTTTTTATATGTTAAGTGTGCAAAGAGCATGGAATCTCAAAGCTTTAAAAGATTTGACTATTGCACAAAGCCTACTGTATCCTAATATTCCTCTTACACTTACAAGGAAATAAACAATAAGATAATTTGTACAAATGTTGATCTCAACTAACACAAAGAAGATATAGTAATAAGAGTTTGTAAGAATGGTTAGTACAAGAGTAGAGAAAGTCATGAGAGTGCAACATATCAGATTTTTTAATTTAGAACATGCATTTCTGTTATTCTTGCACATGTAAGTGTTCATCTAGTTTTTGCCTTTTGTTGGCTCTAGCTTTATTTTCAATCAACTATGCTGTCCTGACTAAATGGATAACAATGCTAATATTACTTAGCTTGGACAGAGGATTTATGGCCATTCAGTCTAAGGCATTATAGGAGTGACTAGCCAACCAAGCCAAGGACCGCAGGATTGAATCCTGGTAAAATGTATACTCTGCATTCAAGAGAAACTGTAGTAAAGGATGGGGAGGGCCCAACTGAAGCAATAGATGGGATAGTACGGTTGGATGCTGACAGGTTTCAACTGAATGCAGATATATGCATTTTATTCTTTTTTATAAATAATAAAAGATCCATAGTCTTGTGCTATTTAAGTTCAGATAATGCAGCAAGCATCATATGTTTAGATGGCTGAATGGCTTAAGACATGGAGTTACAATATGGTCATATAATATGGTCAGAGGTTCACACCTCAAAGAAGGAAAAACATTTTCTTTTTTTATTATTATCACCTGTCACCTCAGCCCTTCATTATATATGACTTTAAAGCTGGAGAATTGTACAATTTTTTAAAAATTAAAAGCTTATTTTTTGAAACCAATCAACTTTCTGGTGTCTTTAAAATACAAGAAATCAGTCAATCAGTAAGAGTATCTCTACATACTTCACCACTAAAGCCCAGGAATTCAGCTAGAAATTTGTCAAGTTAATTGTGCATAACGTATAGATTGCTATCTGGATTGGTAAACAACTTGGGCTACTGTATTAGGTCCCACTGCATAGGCTATAGCAAGCATAAAGGGAATACAGTGAGTGAAAATCAATCATGCATAAATGACGACATCCAAAAGCAGTCGCATAGATGCACCAATGGCAGATTATGGGAGCAAGTATCTTTCCTCTGATAGCCGGAATGTTAACTGAATGTTGTGTACAACAAACATAAGGGGTGGCTATCATAAATATATAGACCAACATTTCGCAAATACATTGCAAATGGATGAAATGTGCCTATAACATCTAGCATTAACCCATTCACATCATTTGACAACCAGAGCTTGCACATGCCTTTTTGGCACATGATGAACTCACAATGTTGTATTGCTCTATATAACTACATGTAGTTTAGGTTTGATCTCGCAGATGTCACTTGTATCATTTGGAATGAAGTGCTGATATGTTATGTTTGAAATTTCTCCAGCACGACCTCACCAACTGCATTGCAAACAAGCAAAAATAATTTTATTCCTAGTATTATTTCACTAGTGTGAGTAGCCATAATGGTTGCAAAAAGAATCCTTGCAGATGACAAGGAGAGTTTGAAAAAACTGATAACATAGTATATTAGACAGCGATAATGAAAGTGGTGATTCTTCTAAATATGAAACTGAGTCTGAAGAAAGTTCTATTGATGTCACAATGTGTAGTGCAGAAAGCTGTGGGGGAAAGTAATTATGAAACCCATGATGGTGCACCAGGCCCTTAAAATGCATTCATTAGGAAACAAACTAAACAATAGACTGGAATTGGACTAAACCTGACTATAAACCTGTTCTCCACCATTTTACTGCAAATAGTGGTGTTTGCAGATCCATCTGCACCTTCAAATTCTTCAGAATGCATGGAACCTGAGCCAGATGCCGGAGTATTTGGTTCAAGGCCAACATTCTTGCAGAACACCCCTATGAGACTACAGGCAAAATCATGAGCTTACCTTCCTAGGCATATTCTCTCCACCAAAAATAAAACAGAAGTTACCAAAATGTGTGTTGTGTGCTACAGCAGAGGCAAATGGAGTGAAAGTGTATTACAATGTAAAAATTGTGATGTTCATCTTCATTAAGAGGATTGTTTTGAAGTATATCTTACGCAACAGCAGTACTAGGACAACAGTACTGGCGAGTTTATGCTTTTAATATAGTTCAGCCAAAAATACTACTCGTAAATGATTTTTTAAGCATTAAGCTGTCACCACCCTCACTGCTAGAGAATTTTAATCTGGTTTCTTGGTTAGCTGAGTAGGCTTTAAATATGAAGCGATTGGGCTAATTCAGACAGACACAATATCTATTGTGTTAATCTGTGCAGCATGAAGGTGGGTGCAAAAATCCCCTTCTGGAAACTAAACCCCTATCTCAAGTAGTTTCTAGAAAAATATACTGGTAAAATATTGCCATCCAAAATGACAATATGCAAGGAATATCTGCCACGATGACGTACTTCAGGATATCAGAAACTCTATGCCGACAGTACAATAAGGGTTCCCACAGACTGTTTTGGGAGGACTGTAGCACATGTAATTGTTGGTACAATGAACATATACTATCTGGGCAAATTGTTTTTATTAACATCAGAATTACTAGAAAGAATAAACCATTTAATTATCTTCAATGTGTTTGAGCAGCCAATGTCATTTTTGTGGCCAGGTAGTGTTAAATGGGAAAATATACTCCTCCCGATTGCGGATGGCACCTTATATATGAAAAAGGGAGCTAAGAAAATACATCAGCTGTAATCATAACTGGTGCATGTGATGTGCACTGCACACTTACTGCACAGACTCACTGAAAGTTCATGATCCTTATTTCCAGATTTAGACGGTTTCAT
The DNA here is from genome assembly GCA_030765045.1 of Tenodera sinensis. Lineage (NCBI taxonomy): Eukaryota > Metazoa > Arthropoda > Insecta > Mantodea > Mantidae > Tenodera > Tenodera sinensis. The sequence continues at coordinate 161,413,690 of CM060964.1, read as the reverse complement.
TTCTCACTAAAGAAATTCTTTGATATCATCTGAAAAATTAAGAACCTTAAAGCTAATTTAAAACAAGTTGCTTTGTGTTTTAATTTGGTATTGCAACAACTTATGGTAGTATTTTGCATAATACTGGACAGCATCCAACCAAGTACCCCATCTGGTCACAATAGGTACTGGAGGTAAAGGAATGTCTGGTTCTGCTTCTCTTAAGTAATATCTGGTTCATTGCCAATGTCAGAAGTAGGGATCACTCTTCTAGAGTCGGAATATGGAAATGGCAAAAGTGAACCAGACACATGAAGGAATTATCCATAGTCAGGAGTCAACTTGAAGATGAAAGTGCAGCAAAAGCTAAAGTGCTAAAGTCCATAAAAATGCAGGTTATTCCACTTTTGTATTATTTGAGGTGAACTATTAGGTTTTAAAGAAAATGTTAACTGACAAAGGAAACAATAGTACATCTTGGTTTAAATTTGCCACATCATGCAATGTAGAAAGAAGCTTTTCCCAATGCAGATCATGTTTGGAGGAGAACATAAGATCATTTTCCTTTGCAAACTTCAAAATGTATATTCTCATTCATTGTAACACAGCATATGCACACAGACATAATGTAAAATATGGTCACAAACAGTACCTTTTCATTCACTGTGTATATTGTCAATATCAATGCTTATTTTATATATGTTTAGGTCATATTATTGGAATATATATAATTTATGAATAAATGTACAGTATATTCTATGACGGTATGCCGATAATTTCACTATGTTTGGTTGGTAGCCATTGCCCTTGACCTAGGTTGTACTCATTAGGTACGCAACTGCAAGCAACTCAACACCATCCCTCATGTTTAGGAGATAAGAGGTGGTAGCATATAACCCTGTCACTACTAATCTTGCTAGCCATTCATTCTGAAGATGGGAGAGATGTACACTCCCGAAACGTCGATGTCTTTTCATCACTACACCTGGCTCGAAGCCCGTGAGCATCTTGAATATATCTGTTGTAATGGGTTTGTGGCTGAATGCCCGGGATTTGCTCATCACACATTCTTTTACTCTACAGTAGAACTCCACATTCTCCTAACCTCATATGGTAACTTGTGAATTACCTCACTGTACAAAGTAACAGTAGCAATGGCTGAGATATCTATAAAATCTTACACATGGATTTGGACTTCCAGAGAAACAAATTGTGATGGTACAGTAGATCTCTCGATTATCCACAAGCAAAGTAACTGTTTTGCAGATTATCCACAGCTATTTTAGGTTTCTTTTTTTGTTTTTTAATTCTATTGCCACTTGTATAGTTTGCATTCCAAAACAATTTCTAAGTATCTCAAAATGTTTCAGTGGACTATGATTTACTAAGGATTGCACAGTAGGTCTCAAGTAAGTTTTCAGTTTTAGGTTACTTCATTGCTCTGGCCACTCAACCTTCAAATAGGAATTGCTTGGTAAGTGTATGTAAAGGAACATAAATAATGCTTCTGCATTAAAAGTTGCACCTGTGTGCAATGTAGACTGAGAAGTTTGATGAATAGTTTATGGTGATCAGAACATGGGCTAGCCCCGTAGCGCAATTGGTAGAGCACCTGCCTACTGTGCAAGGAGTCCCGGGTTCGCAGGGGGGTAGGAATTTTTCTCCAGCCAGGATTATTCCTCATCCTTCCCTGAGTCTGGAAGTATAATGGTGACGCCATGGCTGAGTGGTTAGACCACCTAGGCGGGACCCGCATGTGGTACTCGTGGTGGACGAAGCGGCATCTGGGCAGGTTTTCTCCGGGTTCTCCGGTTTCCCCACCATTCATTCCACCAATTGCCCCCATTATCACCCTTCCAATCATCCATTTTGCCTGTATGTCATATCCTCTTCCTCATTACCATACCCGGTGCTTGGCTGACCACCTGCTTCCAGGTCATCACTCTGTCCGGTCCAGAGGTCCCTCTGCTCCCTAACAGGCGTCTGACCCTAGGCATAGGCTTATAAGTCCTAGGGGGTGTAAGTCCTATGTAAGGGGAGGGTAATCAGAGAAAGAAGAACAGAACATGCCAGTTCACATGGTTGATAATGATGATGAAATTTTTATGTTTGCAAAGGGTGTGTGTGTTTACATGAACATGATGACGATGATGATGGATGAAATAAAGGCATATTTGTCATTCAACAGTTCTTGAATGGGCAGACAATTTCCTAAATTACCCTGAACAACAGAAGTATTCCTTGATATCCAGCAAATTAAGGCTTAATTAAGAAGAACGATATGAACAATGCTTCTTTAGCCTTTTCTCTGCTACACCTGAGTATACTCAGGCAGATGGAATGATACCACTCGTGCTATGCCCTGTATACTCAGATTCAACTTTAGCCACCCGTAGCTTAAAAGATTCTGCTTCTGAAGTCCTAAAAACTGATTGTCAAATGTCCATCTATTGGAATTGCTTCGAAACAATATTCAAGAGGTTACTGCATTGTGGCGCTATCTAGAGAAAAATATTTGAAATTGTGTGCAACAGCAAGGGGCTGCCATGTACTTAGCTACCCGAAAGGTCAATGTGACAGGCCAGTGAATGAGAGAAACCAGAGGCAGTAAAATGGCTTCTACAAGTGGTATTGTGACAACGAATTACTGGAAGATTTTATAGCAATATCATCAGATTTGTCCGATTTTAATGAAGAGGTTTGTATACTGGAGAGCAGTGAAAGTGAATGTGAAAGTGATGATAGTGAAGCTGCAGTGCCATAGAAAAGGTGTACAAATGATCCTACATTCCAATAGGTTCAATAATGTTTGCTCCTGTTGTGCATCAGTTCAACCAGCAAAACACAGGTAAGGCTTAAAGGATGCTTCAACTCCTTTTGAATACTTTCAATTGTTTTTCTCCCCTCAAGTAATGGAACATATTGCGAAGGAAACAAGTAAATACTTTGAGTTTGTGTGTGACACAGTTACACTCTCACCAAGTTCTTGACTGCAAAACTGGACAAATACCACACCTGAGGAGTTATACATGTTCTTTGATGAAACAACATTAACAACTAGAGTGAAGAAACTTAGGAGAGAGGAATATTGGTCCAAAGATCCTCTAATAGCTACCTCACAGTTTGGTGAATACATGACCCAAGACAAGAATCTTTTGCTCATGCATTTGCTTCATTTCAATGACTGCCAGATTCAGGGGGAAATGTTACATACATTTAAACCCATTATTGACCACCTGAGAAACACCTATAGTGCAGTATTTAAATCCTTCCAGAATGTATGTATTGACAAGAGCTTGGTACTTTTCAAAGGACATCTTAGCATTGCTCAGTATATTCCTTCCAATAGAAGCTGGTTTGGAATAAAGGTTTTTGTAACATGTGACAGTAAAACAGGTTACATATTAGACGTTATTGTTTATACTGGAGCAACCATGGCCATTGGTGTGGACAGATCATTTGGGTTTTCAGGTGCTGTGGTGCAGACACAAATGGGAAATTATCTGCATCCAGGTCATAACCTTTGATTAGATAACTGGTATTCCAGCCCATTCCTATTCATAAAAATGGCACAAATGCATGTGGAACTGTGAGAAAAAAAATGGTACAAATGCTTAAGGAACTGTGAGAAAAACAGGAAACAAATGTAAAAAGTGAACACAAAACTGGAAAAGGGGCTAACAAATACCAGGCACAAATAAAACAATGTATTTTAGATGGATGGATACTCTAGAGGTGTGCATGTTGTCAACAATACACATGAGTACCATGGAGCAATTAGGAAAATTTGACAGAAAGTCGAAATCATCTATAATGAAGCATGATTATGTTCTAAGTACAACAGGAATATGGGGGCAGCATGATCAGCTCTGTTGAAAATGCAAGAAAATCTCTGAAGTGGTATAGAAAGTTATGTTTCCATCTTCTGGACATAACTCTTCTGAATTCACAAACTCTTTATAATGTGAACACTGGCAAAAACATTTCTCTGGCAACTTAAAACTCAATCTCATTAGGGAAATTTTCCAAAAATTTGCCACATCAAAACCAGAATTATATCTGAAGACCATCAGCTGGCAATCAACCTCTAAGACTGACAGAAGGACACTTCTCATCACCCATTCCAGCAATACAAAAGAAACAAAATCCCACAAGGCAATGCTATTGTGCTAATACCAAAGAAACACCGAAAAAGAAAAGTAGGTACATGTGTGTCAAATGTGGCATAGGGTTGTGTGTATACCCTTGCTTTGAAAAGTATCACACACATATGCATTTTTGAGTGATATCAAACCAAACTGTACATAAGCCTTCAACTTGCATGTGGTGTGACAAGGTTAATTTAATTAGTAATGCTGTGGACAATCCTGTTTCAAAACTCTGTATCATATGTTTTACATTTTGAGGTACAACAGAACAAGTGCTAGTGCAAACTAAAAACTAATAATTTAGTATAGAACACAACTACCTTCTGTTGATGGCCTCTTAAAGACAACCCTGTGCATGTGTATTGCATGCCACAAATTACCAACTTCACAAGTATACAAATTGCAAATACAGAATTTCATCTGGAAACACCAAAACAACTTCTGGTGAGTCATTAACATATTTACAGTAATCCTGCATATCATTTTGATAAATCAACATTTTTTACTTTTCTTCTAGAAGCTGCTCAGGAAGGAGCCTATCGCATGTGGTAAAGTGCTTCAGTAGTGAGAAGGTTAAACCAAAAGTTGATTTAAGACATTCTCAGTAGGATTTAAGAGATCTTACAGGTGTGTTTTGTATGTAAATAGAGTAGACTAAATAATGTTGTATTTGTGAAGTTTAAATTACATTTTTGGTATGAAATTATTATAAGAATATTAAAAAAAACACCTGACGTGCAATGGTTGTTTGCTAAACTGATCACACCAATACACTCTTTTACAAAATGGTGAGTTAAACAATTTCTGCTTTTTAGCTACCTTAATGTGTACAAACATACCTCATATTAGCAAATACCATAGAAGTTATGAACATTTTTGGACCGACTACTACTTTGTTCTATCTACAGCAGCATTCCCCTCCACTGCCAGAAATAATTAAGAGTCTACTGTAGCTAGTTCCTATCCACTTTGATGTATGTGTATAACCTCCTGCCATGCACACTACCATTTTCTTCATAAGCTAACTTGGCTGCTTCACACTCTCTTGCAATTGGTTACTGTTCATGTCTCAATGTCACATTTATTTTGCATTGTTTTACATTGTCATATTCTTCATTTCTCTTCTTTCTTTATTTTACCCTATTTGCATGGAGGACTTGCACCTCCAGGACTTACTAGTGAGCATCTGGGGTCAGACGCCTGTCAAGGAGCAGAGGAACTCTGGATCAGATAAAACACCCAGGCTGGGGGATCAGCCTAATACAGGGTGAAGAACTGGATGATATGAAATGTTGGTGATATGGGTAACAGAAAAGGTGATTATGGAGCCATTGGTGGAAAGAACTGCAAAGGAAACTAGAGAATCTGGGTTAACCTGCCCAGATGCTGCTTTACCTACCACAAGTTCTACATACAGTGCTCTGGAATCGAACCCTGGCTGCCTTGATGAGAGGCGAGCAGTTTAACCACTTGACCCCAGCACTGCTACATTGTTCTATTAACACACACATACACTGGTGCTCAAAAGTTTCCGGACACCCAGTGAAAGCGATGCAATTCAGCATTTAACTGTAATATCCTCTGTTTAGGTATCTAAGCTAAGTATATCTTATCCAAGTTCATAAACATGCGTCAGTTTTGTAAACAGACATTGACACTCCATGCTATTGTTATATATGCCAGTGGTGCCAAGGACACAGGTCCCTCGGGGCTCAACTGTGCAACAGCTACATGCAGAGGGCAAAACATGACGTAATACATATCAACACTAGAAGCTTTATCAATTGACACCTGTTTACTTGCAAGTTGGTCGCGTCCACGAATAAAACCTTTCTTGGAGTGCGTACACCTTATGAATTTTTGCCTTCAGAATTGCCTACAAGAATACATAGCACAGGTACAAGTTGGATCTACGAAGGGGAACAGTACATCTCACGCGTAAATAGAAAACTACTTGACATAGTTATTCATGTTGGTTAAAACAGTTGCAACCTTCTGATGATTAGGCTGAATTATAGCTACTATTATACCTACCCTAGCCCTTGGGTTAGCATTCTCAAACTGGAAAAGACACCACTTCCGCACTTACATGCCTCTTAAAGGTAGATGTTTTTATTACTTTTCAATCCCAGATGTAAAAATGTCAATCTATTTTGAATGAATGAATAAATAAATAAGAGAATAATTACATGGTATTAATAATAGTGCTTTTAATACGAATTTGTATTAGATATAATCTATATTTATATAAAAAGTAAATAGCAGCTTTCAAATCCTGTTATACCTTAAATGAATATTCTTAGGTACTTTGATTAAACATAATAACAGAATATTTACTTGTATTATTTTCAAATAAGTGAAATAAATCAAAACATTATTAGTAACAGGGGTTGGCGATTTTCTCCAAAATTAAAGGGTCTCCAAAATTAAAGGGAAGGACTACATGCAAGTTGTTTGAGAACTACTGTCCTTAAAGATACATATTTTAGTGTTAAGCGTTTGCATAATGAATTAGACAATCTTACTGAAAACCTAAGTAAAATACATGTTACACATTTGTAGGATCAGTCATTTGGCATATTTTTCAATTCACACACTTTTCAAAATTTGACATACAAAGACAGATTCTAAGACTGGATGCCAAATTGCTATCCGAGAGTCTGTTTCTGTGGCGAGTTTTCAGGAGCTGCATTATAGAGAAACCCTGTTCACAAAGGTAGGTACTGCCAGGCATTGCCATACTTTTTGCTGTGTTGGGAATCAAATTTACGCCTATTGTGAAGTTTCCGGTAGAATTCTATCAGTGCGTCTGAGCATGAATTGTCAAATTTCTCTTGAAAGCGACACTCAGACTGTACTTGTAACAGCTCCAGATGGACTGTTGTATTACTTACTTTATCTATGTTCATAAGAACTCTGTATGTTGTATTTTTTAATGAAAGATACTGGTTGAATATTAGGTACTGAATACTACAACCACAACTTTGCAGAGGAATTGTTTTCCCATTCGAAACATGCGAATCCAAATGACTCATGTCTGTACTCTCGGACGCAGCCATTGCTCTGCCTGCATCACACGGAAAACTGCACTGAACTGGTTTCTAACGGACTTGCCCTCTATGCCCAGGGCACGGCGACTTGCTCTCTCCGTGGCATTGCCACTCGGGGCCACGATTGACACCACTGATATATGCTACTCAAGCTGATTTATTTGTGCACAGGTGCAGAGTGAGAATAATTTTGCTGACACATTAAGTAGCATATTCTCAGTTATGAGTCACTTTGCTAATTTAAGGGCATCTCTTAACAGTACAGTGATTCCTGTGTCTGTAAAAGGGTGAGTAAGTGCATATTTCCAATTATTACATGATTTATGGAATCATACGGCCCAACGTTGCAGGCATTTTCAAAATTTAAGCAATTTCATAACATTTCACACAATTAAGCAAAATAAATGTATTTAATTCCAGGATATGGACTGCAAGCAGACATTAAGTGCTGAAAATCAGTCAGCAGTTAATATCCTCTGAAATGAATGTCATTTAATTCCACAAATATCAAAAAAGCTTAAGATTCTCAGGGTAACAGTTGCTAATGCCATAGAGAGATTAAGGGAGACTGGGTCAAATACGGGCAGAAAAAGAAGTGGGAGACCTGCAGTTACAAATAAAAATTTGAGGATAACACTATAGTGCCAACAAGCAAGAGAAACAGAAAGCTGACAGCAGATGAAGTTCAAGCTAAATGTAATTTAAGTCATGATAAAAAAGTATCCATTAGTACTATCAAGAGAAGTCTTAAAGCAGTCAATCTGTTAGGGAGAATAGCTGTAAGGAAACCTCTTTTCAGGAGGGTGAACAAACAAAAATGACCAGTGGGCTTTGGAACACAAAAACTGGACTAGTGATGACTGGAAAAGTGTGCTTTGTACTGATGAATCCAAATTGGTTTGAGGTTTTATGGGAACAGATGATGGATCTATGTCAGATGATCACCAACTGAACACTTCCACACAGACTGTGTCATCCCAACACTGTAACATGAAAGTCATATAATGGTTTGGGACTGTTTTGCATTCAATGGTCTAGGTGTCCTACACAATATTAAGGGGATAATTGACAAAAATGGCTACCACAACATCTTAAGCAGATATGCAATCCCATCAGGTAAACGTCTGATAGGTAGGGGCTTTGTATTTCAGCAGAGCACAAATTTAGCAGTGGAGGTGACCGGATGTATAGTGAAGGAAGCTCCTGCTATTGAGGGGAAAAAGGAGTTAAGGGACATGACAGCTAAAGATCAGATAAATGAAACAGTTTTAGTAAGAGATAAAGGACCAGCAGAGAGATTCAGACAAGAGTGGATGAAACACGAAAGGGGAAACAAAGAAATGGAAACATTAAGACTGGAAATTCAAAACTTAAAAAGAACAATGGAAAGAATGCAAGACAAAAGCAAAAGATACAACCTGGTGGTTTCAGGAGTTCAAGAAAAACTTGGAGTGGGAGTTCATCAGAATTTAAGAGATCTACTAGTGAACAGATTAGACATATGTCTGCAACCCTACGAGATTTGCAACACATTCAGAAACGGCAGAACATCAGGGAAAAGAAATACTCTTGTGAAGTTCTCAAACATGCAAACGACAATAGAAATACTAAAACAGGCAAAAGAAATTGAAAGGATCAACTATTTACATCAACAAGGACCTCATTTGCACAAAGAGCACAAATGAAGAAGTTGATTGATCAGAGATGACAGGCAAGAAATAAAGGCAAGAGGGTATACATTAAAAACTTAAAAAACAAACTATTTTGTTGTTTAACAATGCTGTCAATTGCCAGAGCCACATCAGTGTTACCGGTGTCTGGAATTTTGTCCCACAGGAGTTCTTTTACATGCCAGCAAATCCACTAACATGGGGCTGTCATTTCTAAGCACACTTTGAAATCATCAGTCTGGGCCAGATTTTAAAAACTTCAAGCTGCACACAGTTGACCAGGCAGCAAGACGAAAAATGGACCAAATGACAGGCAGAGATAGGAATAGCCAAGCACCAAGAAAGGTGGGGAAATAACCAAGCAACAGCAGGAAGTGAGCCTGGTGCATTGTTTTGCGAGAAGACAACTATTCAGCATTTTGCAGCATGCGCATATCCAGGAATAAGTGCAACCTCAAGGGTAAACGGAAAACAAGATGGGGATATGCTAGGCAGTGGAGTGCGAAACAGAAAGGGCAAAGTTTTTTTTTTTTGTAGTGTTTAATGCCTGCTTTTACTACTACGGCACCGCAGACAGTGACACTGATGATACATGGAATGAAGATGGAGCACCAGTGGAATGAGATGGTGGGGGAAACCGGAGAGCCCGGAGGAAACCCACTCCAGCGCCGTTTTGTCCACGAGTCCCACATGCAGTAATCTGGGATGTTTTGGTGAGAAGTGAATGGTCTAACTACTCGGCTACAGCACAGCCAAGGGGAAAGTGCCAAAGTGCCAAGGTGGGAGATAACAGTGGATAGTCGGGAGGAAGGAAAGGAAAGTGTGAACTCAATTACAGCTTTAGAAAAAAATGACATGAAATAACTAATGGGTCAAAGACACTGAGCAGAAAGGGAAAACTAGGCAGGAGAGAAAGCAGGAAGGAAAGAAGGAAGGCACGCAGGCAGGCACGCAGGCGGGCGGGAGGGAAGGAGGGAACGAAGAAAGAAAGAGAGAGAAGGAAAGAGAGAGAGAGAAGGAAAGAGAGAGAGAGAAAGAAAGAGGGAGAGAAAGAAAGAGAGGGAGAGAAAGAAAGAGAGGGAGAGAAAGAAAGAGAGGGAGAGAAAGAAAGAGGGAGAGAAAGAAAGAGAGGGAGAGAAAGAAGGAGGGAGAGAAAGAAAGAAAGGGAGAGAAAGAAAGAGGGAGAGAAAGAAAGAGAGGGAGAGAAAGAAAGAGGGAGAGAAAGAAAGAAGCAAAAGAAAGAATGAAAAAAAGAAAAAAAGAAAGAACGAAAGAAAAAAGAAAGAAAGCAGAAAAAGAAAGAAAACAAGAAAGAGAGGGAGAGAAAGAAAGAAAACAAGAAAGAATGAAGGAAGGAGAGAACAAAGGAAACAACAAAGGAAGGAGATAAAGAAGGAGAGAAGGAAAGAATGAAAGAAAGAACAAGAGAAAGAACAAGCAAGAGAAAGAAAGAGAGAATAAAGAAAGAATGAAAGAAAGAGAAAAAGAAAGTGAGAGAGAAAGAGAGAGAAAGAGAAAGAAAGAGAAAGAGAGAAAGAAAGAATGAATGAAAGAAAAAGAAAGAATGAATGAAAGAAAAAGAAAGAATGAAAGAAAGAAAAAAGAAAAAGAAAAATAACGAAAAGAGAAAGGAAAAAGAAAGAAAGAAACAGAAAGAGGAAAGAAAGAAAAAAGAAAGAAAAATAAAGAAACAGGAAGAAAGATGGAAAGAAAGAAAGAATGAAAGAACGTGAGAGAGAGAGAGAGAGAGAGAGAGAGAGAGAGAGAGAGAGAGAGAGAGAGAGAAAGGAAGGAAGAAAGAAAAAGAAAGAAAGAATGAAAGAAAGAGAAAGAAAGAAAGAAAGAATGAAAGAAAGAGAAAGAAAGAAAGAAAGAAAGAAAGAAACAAGAGACACACACACAAAGAAAGAAACAAAGAAAGGAAGGAAGGAATAAAGAAATAAAGGGATATTTTGTCATGAGTAACAACATTAAGAAAATGGTTGGGTAATCCATACATGAGGGAGCAGAGGGTTTGTATATGCAGCGAAAGTGAGGTTATAATGAAGTAGTGAAACTGGGATAGTGAAGATTAGTGAGGTGTATAACATAAATTGAAGAGTTACAAGGGTGGAGCTGATAAGAAAACTTGAGAAAGAGGGAAAGTGAATAAAGATGAGAAATGAAATAAATCAGGAAATGGAAATTAAACGGGAAGATGGGAGCAAGATAGGACTAGTGAAAAAGTAGGAAGCAAACATTCACAAATTAAACATGTCTAACATGCATGTAAAATGTAATTATACTAAAGCGCTACCCTAATAGATAAACGGACAGGGCCCAGCTCATGGGTAGCCCAAGGTGTGTACGATTTAGTACTCCATAAATCATTCATTCACTCGTATTTCAGCAGCATAATGACGCAAAACATACTTCAAAATGTGTGGGAAATATCTAGAGAATCAGTAGAAGGCAGGCGACTTGAAATTTATGGAGCGGCCAGCTCAGTCTCCAGATCTTAAGCCCACTGAGTTACTTTAGGATGAACTGGCTTGCCAGTTACAGTAAACATGCCCTACATCTCAACATGCACTTTGAAATGTACTACAAGCAGATTGGAATGACACTCCAGCATCTACAATTCAAAAACTGTCAAGACTAGTGAAGAAAGTGATTTCAGTAAATGAATGCTTTTTCAGTGAAAAAAAAGTTTAAAACACTTCCTCTAAGTTTATCAAACTTTGAACATTTTCAGTATTTTGAGATCATATTGCTATAATCACAGTAAACTTTGATACAACAATAAACCATGCCAAAAATGTTGCTTATGTTCACTTTACTATTCTTTCCTTTCAATTAAGTCTGTATTACACTTACTACACTGAGTGTCTGAAAACTGTTGAGCGGCAGTATATCAAGGTGGGCATGGCTTCAAACCAGTTGAAGAGTGATAGAGAGAATCTTTTGTTACTTACAAAAACAAGAAAGCCTGCTTGCTATTTATTACATGGTGTTCAAATTACACACATTACACACCCATGTCAAACATCAATAAAATCAGGAGCTGAAAGCAGACTTCAGTGATCTTACACACTTTTATTTACAATTTTGAAAGGTATTCAACACATGATTCTGTTATTTTAGGGGTTTAGTAACTATTTTTTATAAATATCTGGAACTGAAATTTGAAATTACTTATTTAAACAGTTGGGTGAATATTAAATTATTTGAAGTGATTTAATATATATTATACTAGAAATATAAATGAAGTGCATTTTTAAATTTCGCTCTCTTAGAATTGGTGAGAGAATATAAACTTAAACTGAAGTCAAATGCACCCACGAATGGAGCTTCCAGAGAAAATATTACATGCAAGTTATCAAATATCCTGGTTTATAGCTAACACAAATTGCTGTTTTACAAATGAGGAATACTTAGTGGCTACTGCCGAGAAGGCTTCTCCAAATTTAATTACTGATATAAACTCAAGTGCTCTCTCTCATCGGACAGTCACCAACAGGATTACAGAAATGTCAAATGACATACAGGACTAGTCAAAAAGAAAACTGGGGCACCTACATTCTTTTCTATTGCCCTAGATGAATGCACAGATAGAAAAGATACGGCACAACTAGCTATATCTATAAGGGTTGTGGACCACAATTTTCATATTTTAGAAGAGTTACTAGATCTGGTTCCCTTTTGTGAGTGTCCCTGGTAAAGAAATTTTTGAAACTGTCAACTGCTGTAGATGGGACACCCACAATGCCTGGAAGGTCAAATAGTTTAATGGGAATATTGTGTATGTTCTTAACTTGCATATCTTGCTCAGAATATGTAACAGCTATTCATTGTGTAATACACAAAGAAGCTCTTTATGCTAAAACAACAAGTCAAAAATGTTATGAACAGGGCTCAGATGCACTAAAAACTTTAAAATAATCACTTTTATGTGCTAATGATTCCAAAAACGTCCTAAAAACTCAAAAATATTTTTTTAAAAAATTAGAACAAAATGTAAGAAAACATCTATTTTATAGAACAATGAATATAGGAATTCACGAATTTGCAGCTAAACATCAGATTTAAACATCTTAGAGTTGTAATACAGCAATTCCGTGAATGTCATACCGAGTGTTAAAATTTGAAATTAATGTTCCACTCTTTTTACTGAGGAAAGATGATGCTAGATACTCCAAAGTATCTTATGAAGTGAAAAATAAATGTTTTTAACGTGAATATGGGTTCAAATTTCACTTCTTACCCATATATTTCCAAAACACTAAAAATAAGCGTGAATAACGGTGATTTTCATATCAATATTTCAGGAGCTATGTACAACTCTTTTAATTTTTTTGTTCTGTACATCACACAATGACTCTTCGTCTTCGAAACGTGTTTATGGCCAATAATTTTCGACATTTATAAAAAATTCTTATAGCCTGTTTAATTATTACTGTCAATGTCAGTTAGTCACGGTAAATAAGGATAAAGTCCTCTGCAGGGAAAAGTAATAGACAGAAAAAAATATCCTTTTTGATTCTGCGTCATTACAATATAACAAATAAAAAAGTATCAGAAAGTTTTCCTCTATAGTCATTCGTTTTCCCACAAAACACGTGACTAACGGACAGTGCGGGCACCCTGTGTCGTCATACGCGTACAGTGCTTGTGAAACTTCAGTCAGGATAGACGTATCAGTCCGTTTCTGACTCCATGGCTAAAACACTAGCCCAAAGACAATGTGAATACAAACAACATCTGGAGGAGCAAGGCAGTTATGCACAATGGAAGGAAAAAATTAAAGTGACTATGAGGAAAGGAAGAGCAATACTGAAACAAACAAAACAAGGAAGAGAACACCTCAAAACTGAATATAGGAGACATAAGCAAGCACAGCGGGCAAGACAGAAAATAAGAGACCAAGAAGGGATTGATAAGGATACTCCATCAACATCAGCGGCTTTCAAAACCAGACAGCATTTTGGAAAGTGCAGAAAACGTGTTGAGGAAGCATTACCTCAATCTCTACGCAAAAGAAAAGAAATGATTCATAAGTTAGCAGTTGAAGAGGGATTACATGTTGTAAAACCAAAGCATTCTGTCCCGGTATCAGGAAAATAACTATCAGAGGAACTTAAAAGTGCAATCATCAAGTTCTATCAGGATGATTCAATATCTTATCAAGCTCCTGGAAGAGATGATTTTATTGAAATCCGTGTTCAAGGAGAAACAAAAGAAAATCGCATTAGGTATCTAGTGGTAACATTAAAAAGAAGCACATGCACTCTTTCTACAAGAGCGAGAAGAAATGTCCGTGGGGTTGACAAAATTCGCTGAATTACGCCCTGCTCATGTGGGTCTTCAAAGTCAGATCCCACATAATGTGTGCACTTGCATTATACATGAAAATATGAAGTTTCTTCTCAAAACATTGTGTAAAAATCACGTACTCACTGAGACTGAATTTCGTAAGTTCATAGCACAAGTGGTTTGTGATCAGAAATTGAGTAAGTGTATGCAGGGAGGATGCTTCAACTGCCCGGGATTGAGTGGAGCAGACATTTCGGATGAACTCGCTAATTCTCCATGCGAGTGGAACCTGTGGAGTTCATGTAATGGAAGAATGGAAATAGAAGTTAAAAAGGGATCTGTAAAAGACTGCATTCAAGCACTGAGCAATTGCCTGCCACATTTCCTAAATCACATTTATGTATAAAGACAGCAATCCGAGGCCTTTAAGAAGGCTCAGGAAAATGTTGCAATTAGTGAAGCTGTGATACAGATCGACTTCTCTGAGAACTACACGTGCAAAGAGCAAAATGAAATTCAAGCTGCCCACTGGAATAATACACAGATCTCAATATTTACTGCTGTTGCCAGGTATAGGAAAGAAGGCATTGGTGAAATTCAGAAACAATTTTTTGCTTTAGTGTCTGATTATGTATCACATGACAAATATGCAGTTGATATTTGCTTAAGGAATATATTTTCGGAAAGATTGGATATTGTTCCGAATCCTGAACTTGTGAAAGTGTTTTCTGAAGGAGCTGCTAGTCATTTTAAGCAGAAATACACATTGAGTCATGTGACATATCTTTCTGAAGTATTTGGAATCCAAATTGAATGGCGCTTCTTCGAATCCTATCAGGGAAAGGGGGCAGTAGATGCGATTGGAGGACAAGTGAAGAGGATGGCATGGACAGCTGCGAAAGCGGTAAGCAGGATTCAGAGTGCTGAAGAATTTGTTAATACTGTTAGAAAGAAAACCAAAATATGTATTCTTGAGGTTTCTCTGCCTGAAATTGAAGAAGCAAAAGAATTTCTTGACAAAAGATTTGAACGCATTTCACCTATGCCGTCCACTCAGCGGGTTCATTATGTGAAAGTATTAGGTTTAAATGTTGTGGAATATGCTTTCCTTTCATGTGCGGAAAGTGTCAGAATGATGCACAACTTTCGGAAATAAAAACAGTGTAGTGATATGCACGTGTACTACGAGGCTACTGCATTTAGCGTTCCTGCACTATAAGGAGTCCAATCAAGTAACTAGTGTGTTACAGGTATGTGCTGTGTGCTCTCATGTGTCGTCTTTGTTATGGTTTTGAGTCAGCTTTTTATACTTGCAATGACGTAACTGTGATAAGAAATGAGAGCTGTCAACATATGTTTATTCTGTTTATGTTGCATGACATTAATGCTTTTCCAAAGGATATGATTATTTTCAAACGACAAATACAATTACGCATCTGTGTGTATTACATGTATGTACCATATAATACGTATCACTATGACTTACCATATGTTATACCATGTAAAACAAAGACAAAGTATTACAATTTTCGCAAGTGTCAGTTAGTCACAAACTCATGTGAGTTAGTCACGCTGACCTTTTGAATAAATATCTCCAGATGAGAATAACATGCCAAACCTTTTTTCAGGTCATTTGAAAGCTTAGAAGTTCCTCTCTCAAGTGATTTTTCAGAACAAATCAAATTAGAAAACTTTCAGAGAAAACGGAGGACAAACGTTTGAAGTTGGACCTGCAGTTGACAAAAATGTCAGTTAGTCACGAAAAGTTTAGCGCTCATTATTAAATAATTGTTTCACTTTTTAAGGTTTTTATATTTCCTATCACAACCGCCAATGTATTCTCTGTCATCGTATGTCGTTAAAATAACATTTTTACACCTATATTGACCTTTAGACAGACATTGTAAGAAGAAAATGTAGTGTAAATGTCAGTTAGTCACATGCGGAATTGCTCATTACACAACAAATGTCATCACCCAGATTGTGCATTATCCTTGCCTATTATCCTTGAGTAAACACCTTATATTGGGAAAAGGAGCATTCTACATCACAAAATGTCAACCTACCATACTTGAAAAAGGGAATATGATTAAGAAAGATTTTCAAGTGTTTGCCTTCCAAAATTTGAGCCACTTTACTGAGGGTTTTTGGTAGCCCATGTTTTTCTCAAACCAGCCCGAACTTTTTTTCTTACAACTTCTACTTTTGAATTTGAGGCAGTGACCTCAGCACCTTCTTTGTCCAGTTCATTTACTACTGATGCAAATACTTCAAAATAATTTGCATAATATACCACAGCTTTAAGCCAGGTACCCCAGCACGTGACTACCAGTGTAGGAGGAAATAGAAGATTGGGATTAATATTTTTAAAACTAACAATCCGTGATGAAGCTTTTACCAACACTTTTTCCCCACTGGAGACTAGCTTACCTACATTAGGATAAAGGGTTTGAATTGCCTCACACAAACTATGCAGAGCATGAATAAAAGTTACATGACTAACATTCTGGAAACTTACACTTAGACCTTGGGCAGCTTTATTCATATATGCTGCAGAGTCTGTAAGTAGAAGCACATTGTCATATTTTACACCATTTGGCCATATGGTTTCTAAAGCTTCATTGAACACTAGCTATTGTTACATGGTTTGCAGGTGGCATTTCTTTACAGCCTAGCAAGAATTTTTGTTGAGAAATTGTTTTGTGTTTTTTCAATACACCTATGATTGCATTTCTCACTTTTTTACCACTGGAATAGACAAATTTCATCAATGGTTACACAGATTTTTTCATTTTCACAAATGAACTTTGTGACTTCCTGTTTTCTCGTAGCAATTTGGAAGACAATTTTTCCATAGCATTGACTCATCAGGCAGATTTATATTTGTATATTTAGTAAGAAACTTTCTGAGCTCTGGATTGTTGACCTCATAAAGCGGAATGTCAGCTGAAATAAATGCTTTACACAAATCTGTATAACATTCTGAATGTTTTGCTATACCAAAAGAAGAGATTGGTGTTAATTCCTGTAAGAAATTGCCTCGATGAAGTAATTCCAGCTGCTACATGCTTAATTCCTGACAAATGTTGCACTACCTGGGAACATTGATCCATACTAACGGATTTTACAGAAGGCTGGGAAAATAGTATTTTCCCATCAATGGTAAAAGTGTTTTTAAACTCAAGTACATACTGATGTAAATGTTCACGTACACTCGATTTCACTTTTGATATTTTTTATTCACACTGTTAATTAACATGTCCAACAGCTTTTGTGTGATCTGTTGTAACAGGGTACAAACAATACCGGGCTCAGTCTATTACATCATTGCTTGGCCAGGTTTAACGAACATGCATGATTTAATCTAGAGGTACACTTCTGTACTTCTCCAGCTCAAATATGCAACTGAGTCATCAGATAACAAGTGGCATGACTAATAAATTCTTGTGGCTCTCATAAGTTATGAGATAAAGTTTTATGCCATAAATAGAATGAGGAAAGTGCTGAAATATATGTACTTGTAGAGAAATTATTGAAAGTATTTATGCAATATCTGGAAAGTATTAAATATGTGTTTGAGAAAAATGTAAAAAATATCTATCCACAAGTCTCTCTCTCTCTCTCTTTTTTTTTTTTTTTTTTTTTTTTTTTTACAAAATATAGATGTTTATGTGAAATAAACCTACACAAATACACTTCTTGGACCTTAATACTACACTTTGTTTTAGGTATGTACATATAAGGAAAAAAACAAGGACTGTTAACCTAATAAAAGGAAATAGTCTTCAAAATTAAAGTTCCAGAGATTCCTAGAGGATATGTAATCAAAATTTCAAAATCTGCACCTCACGATTATTGTCAAGTGAGATGGTTAAGCAGAAGAACAACATTAGACCATTTTTTTCAACTAAGAAATGAAATAACTTTCCAAGTACAAAAGTGAATAATGTATTTTGTTTTAATGATTGCTGCTTATTTTAAAATCCTGGTGGTACAAATATCTACTATGACATGAAATTTATTACAGAGAGTGGTACTTCAGCTAGCACAAGATCAGTTGCAAGGCAAAGATCAGCTCTTGCTTTACTATGATTGATTCAGTAAAAGCTTTCATTGGCAAGCTATGTCTATAATCACAAACTGAAAATAACAATATATATCGTACTACATCTTTGAGGTCTTCAGAAATACCATAAGATCATACACATGGCCCTTACAAAAACATTTCAATCCCTTAGTGTTAAATTCCAACAGAGATTTTCTGAAATTACTATAATGGATAAGGAAATGTGCCTATTCAACAACTCATTTTAATATTACTCAAGCAGCACAATCAATGCAGCTAGAATTTATACAAATAAGCACACCACCAAAATGCTTAAAAAAACTGGATTAGATCTTTTTAAATGTCCTGTTAGAGGAACAATTCTCTCATCTATGCATATTTGCAAGGTACATTGTATAAGTGTTTGGCTCAACTTACTGTTGTAAGCAGTGTTTTTCCACAATGAATAGGACCAAAAAGATCTCCAGGTCTAGGATCGCAGACACACATGTAGTCTCAATGTTGTTTTACTTTAAAGCCAAATAGTAAACAATAACAAACTCAAAGGGACAACGAAAAAGAAAATGAGCAGTGTTGGCCTACAATAGTATACTCTTTCATCTATATGCATAAAACATATTGTTTAATGTGTTTTAAAGTTTAAAAACAATGGGGCTTATTTACTGCATTCATTGATTTTAAAATCAAAACCTTTATTACATTCTAAGAAAGTCAAGATACCTTCCTACTTTGCTGGTTGTTCCATGCCTGCTTCAAACCAATGACACTAGACACCATTATTTAACAGTATTTTCTATTCCATTTTCCAATATATTGTTACATTAATAAAAAACTTAGAATGTTTTCAGGTTGTGAATATTAGGCCAAAAGAAGCTCTATGTTTAAAATTCTACCTTGTTTATGAACCAACTCAAATTAACAAATTGGAGAGAATCACTATCTGCTGAGTAACTCATCGCTTAGTATTCAACCTGAAAATGTGCAATTTTATTAATGCAGCTTTACGTTTAAAGATACGCAAAAATGTTACAACAAAACTTACTTTGAATGTTGCCTAGTACTATAATTTGGCAAGCACCAAATTTACTATATATATTATTTATCTATGCCAACAAGCTTACTGCTGGTGTTTTTAAACACACAAGCTGTGTGTGGGCAATGTTTAAGAGGTGGAATCAGGAGTGAAAAATTCAATGCCATAGCCGGGATTTGAACCATGGATCTACCGCTTATCGAGCGGCTGCTTTGACCACTAAGCTACCATGGCCAACTTACCAGTATGACATTAAATTCCTCAGGTGATTCGTACTTTTCCCAGTTAGACCACGAGGGAATCTCACATGAGATAAATACCCCAAGTGCGACTTACAATTGTAAGTACTTTATGTCCCGGGTTTAAGTAACCTGCTCTTTTACTATATATACTTGACAACTTAAACTTCAGTCTTTTATAAAAAGGTATAGCTCCAATTTTTTTTTTTTTTAAATTAATATTATGAAGAGCAGATAACCAAAACATAGATCTAAGTCTCAGTCTTTTATAAATTTAATGCCAAGTTAGAAGTATTCAGTTTAATCCTAAAAAAGTTTAGCACAAAGTGAAATGTTTTCACTAGACTTTTATGGGGCATGAAAAAATTACTGTGAATCAAACTCCAATAAATAAGGGTATTTAATAGCTCTTGACCAAAAACATGTGACACTGAAAAGCAGTTTGAACATAACTCTTTGATATATCAATGACAATTTTTTTTAGAAATTGTTCTTTGTTACATTTGCTTGCTTTTCAGTCTGACAAATGAGGAGTGAGGGGCTTTAAGGGCCCATCAACAACAAGGTCATTTGGACTCACAGTCAAAAGATAAAATCAGTAAAACTAACAAAACTTTTAAGTTGCACAGTTAATCGTAGGGTGACCCGGATGAGCTGCCAACCTTACCATGTCAGTACATAATAAAAGCAAGTGCCAAACAGACAATAGAGGTTCACCAGAATCAGCATACAGACACTCAAGAAGACTAGTGCAGAAAGCCCCACTAGCAAGATGGATACCAGTATGATGTATAGTGTCTAAAAAGTGAAGTTTTAGGCGGATACTCCACCATAAACAAAACTGCCATAGTCTAGTTTGGACCGAACCAGTGAGCAATACAACCTCAACATTATAGTGCGATCACCACCCCAAGATGCTCCAGATAAAACCCTCAGCACCTGAAGTAAGCAATCACAGGCGGCAGCTAGAGTTGTGACTGTAGAGCATCAAATGCAGCTGATTATATCATCTATCACACTGGCTTTCAGTTCTCTCCTACGAAAACCCTGTTTATCCACTTTCATTACTCTGATGTGCTCAAGACTATAAGAGCATCACGAGTGTCGTTTGCAAGACCACTCTCTTGGAACCTCTCTTGAAAGAGCATATATCCTCTAGCAACTCCTCCAATGCCTGGGAGTCGGGAAATCCTCAGCAGCTCATGGAACGAGGCCAGGACTTCCCAGGTGGTGCAGCTGCTTGCCCTTGGTTGAGTTCTGCACTCTGTCACCAGGTTGGGTACTGCTTGTGGTCAATTTGGGAGCTGGCATCTACATGACGGAAGATGTAGTTTGCGATGCAGGTGAGGCACAATATTTGCTCGCTGGCAAGTCTGTCTGTGTCAAAGCATCAATAACAGGGACATGCTGTAAGCCCACAGCATGTATAGGAGTGTGGCGCACTGCTGACGAATAACCTGTGGAACTAGCAGGTTTGAGTAACTCCAAGTGCCATGAAACAAGAGGTGCTCCTTAACACAACTCCTGGATGCACTTTTCGTCCAAAAATTTGGGACACTTTACATGAGCTGGACGAATGACTCCCTCTGCAGCAGGAGTCTTGAATACAGGCCTTGTCTTCATGGGGGGGGAGGTTACAATGCTCACTAACGGTAGGATGGTTACACAAGCTCCTAGTATATCCGAACTTCTGGCATTGAGAACAGTGCATGGGGTTCAGGACATATGGGTGTACTACGATCTACTCGTACCCACAGAAAATGTACTCCGATAACAGAGTATCCTTGATGGTGAGAAACACTGCACATAAAGGATATGGTGTGCCATCCTGCTTGCGCGTTTGAGGGTATGCCTGACATACTCGCTGGTGTGAGAGGCAGCTAACAACTTCCTCATTTGTCACATTGTACAGGCTGGAGATGGTAACAACTCCCCTACAAAAGTTTAATGATTTGTGTGGGGCTGCTCGGATGGGGTAGGATCCCAACAAACTCACCTTTAATAATTTCTGTGACTGGTCTGCAGTAATCACCTCTATTAGTAACATACTGTCCCAAAGTCTTGTCACATTTTTCACCAGGACACAGATTCTGTCAACTTCTTTCTTAATATAGAGCGGGATGAGTTCCTTGATCGTTTTGCCTTCATGTGCGATGGTCAATACCAAGAAAGTGTCAGTGAGAGGGCTTTTGTACAGATGCATGATGAGTAGAACCCCTACTAGAACCATCGGCATCAACCTGCCCTCTGGGGATTAAAGATAAAATACCCCAATCTTCACGATCTGTGGTAACATGGAGACCCCTTCAATGGCTGATCTCAAAAACATACTTCAGAAGGACCACCCTCCAATCTCCACTGCTTGTCCATATGTGTAAGCCGTTCACCATGCACACCCTGCCTTTAAGCCCCTACCACAGCAATAACTGCCTGTAGCTCCCCAAGTTAGGCAGTGCCCGTGTGCAATAGACATGTATTCAGGAGACTTGTGGTTGACTACACCGGGTTCCGTCAGCAGTAACACATCCAGCCCATGATACTAGCCCAACGTCACATGGCCGTCAGGGAATTAACACAGGCCCAGCACTCAAAGAGCTACGTGGGCGTACAGGACGGGCTCCGTACCTATGGTTACACACAGAGGCAGTACAAAGAGTCTGCCCAACCTTCATGCCTGAGACCCCTGTAGGGCACACATGTCGAAAGCTGTGCTGAAACCATAGGAAAGGACCACAGAGATAGAAAAGATCCCTGCTGATGAGACAAGAGTTAATAAACTAATAATCATAACAACCCTAGAAGGCAAAGAAGGTGACGAGAAGCAACAAAACAGCTATAGATGGCTCAGTTAATGGACGTGGAAGGGGTGAGATGGTGGCGAGCGACTCGGGACATTGGGTGCACCAACACCCATACCCAATGTAGTAGGAAATGGCAAATGAAGTAATGCTGTAGACGAGCATTTGCTCAAGAGGCTGATAGACTAGTTTCAACAGGGCCCTCAAAATGGGACAGCAGGATAAATCACATAAGAAGAACCAAAACAAGTTACACAAATTTGTTGACCTCAGAGAGAAACAAATTGTATGCACACAGCAGCTTTGGCTGGTTACAGAATATAACTAGAGTATTCTACAGTCATTAATAAAATTCCCTGTTTGCACAAGGAACACTTATTAGCAACACGAATACATGCAGGACACCAGCATGAAGAAATTCATCCTAATGTGCACAGAGGTAATGTTTTTGAGTCCATTTGAGAGCTGCAAAAGAAAACGCCTTGTTTTCTTTTTCTTTTCCTACTATAAAACATTCTAAATCAGTGTCACATAATTAATAATAATAATAATAATAATAATAATAATAATAATAATAATAATAATAATAATAATAATAAAATAATTATAAAGAGCTTGCTACGGAATGGGTGAGGGGAAGGGAAGGAAGAAGTAGGAAAGAGACACTTGCATGAATTAGTGGAAGTTTTATAGCAATATTTTTGGCAAATGGTACTTTCTATTCAGATTGGTGGGAAAATGCACATATTCATAAATTTGAGATGTGTTAAACAATCATTCACATTGAACCAAGGCTTAACTGAGCCAAGCAAATCATTCATGAAAAGTATTAAAGATATATGCACAGAATACATCTTGCTCCCAACCAACATTATGTACATACTCTCTATGATATGAATTGTACTCCAGTCTCGACTTCAAGCCATCCCTTGTGCTTTCTTCTTTAGCAGAATATTCACCAAATCTTTCTCTCAAATCATTGCATTCCTTCAGTGCCTTATCGCGGTCATGTAATGCTGATGCAATTTCCCTTTTCAAGGTTTCTACTTGATAAGACAGTGTTTTTTTCTGAAAAAAAAAGAAAAAAGCAGAAGTTTATAAAATTCAATTACTGAGAAATGATAAAGAACAATATTCTCCCAATATTTCGTTTTCAGCTTTTCCATTCATGGTCAGAAACACAAATACTAACAGTAACCATTAAGAACAAGAACAACAAGAACAACAATAACAACAACAACAACAATAATTATAATAATAATAATTAATAATAAATAATAATAATAATAATAATAATAATAATAATAATAATAATAATGATGATAATAATAATAATTATAATGATAATAGTATTAATAATGATAAATAGTAATAATAATGATAACAGTAATAAAAACAATAATAACAATCATAATCATAACAAAATAAGAATCATTACAAGAACAATAATAAGAACAATAACAACAATAATAATAATAGTATAACGATAAATAGTAATAATAACGATAAATAGTAATAATAACGATAAATAGTAATAATAACGATAAATAGTAATAACAACAACAATCATAACAATCATAACAATCATAACAATCATAACGAGCAGCAGCGGCGGCGGCGGCGGCGGCGGCGGCGGCGGCGGCGGCAATAGCAATAATAATAATAATAATAATAATAATAATAATAATAATAATAATAATAATAATAATAATAATAATAATAATAATAATAATAATAATAAAATAATAATAATAATAATAATAATAATAATAATAATAATAATAATAATAATAATAACAACAATAACAACAATAACAATAATAACAATAACAATAAGAACAACAATAATAAGGGAGTGGATTCTTAGGCAGATAATTTGTTTTTCTATAAACACATACATGCCTACTGGGAAACTTAAATAACGGACCATGAGCATAAATATTAAATTATTATTTATTTATGCCAACAAACTTACTGTTGGTGTTAGAGCACCAGCCTGGTAAGCAGAGGGTCTGTGGTTCAAATCCCAGCTGTGGCATTGAATTTTTCAGTCACAATTCTATCTCTCAAATAAATATGAAATCCTATTTCACATACAAATACATACCTATTTTGAAGAAAAAATCTGATGTGTTGTACTCACATGACTTTCTCTACTCTTGTGCAAACTATTCTTACAAACGCTTATTCCTCTATTTTATGCTTATAAACATTCACAGAAATTATCTTATTCCTAATTTTCTTGTAAGTAGAAGGGGAATATCAGAATACAGTAGCCTTTAAGTGATGGTCAAATCTTTTAAAGCTTGTAAGGTATTGATGGCCTTGGAATTCTGTTCTCTTTGCATGACCAAGAGATAAAAATTTTTCTACTACACTACCTAAATCTCTTGGTATGATTCCCAGTAATACAAAATTATGTCACTGCACTGCAGGTTACTTCTACATCATCAGTTATAATGTCCTGCAACCAAACTTCATCAGCACACAAGTATGGCAGATTTGGCACAGTAACGTTATAATCTGAAATTGATTTCAAGTGCAAATCATTGCCTAATGAATTTTATGAACTACATGTAAACTCCCAGCAATAACACTATCACAGTTGATAAATATAAAGCCATCACTGAGTTACTTGTGCCCTGTGTATTTTTAATATCACCAAATATATAATGATTTTGGCTAAGAGACCCCGCAATCACTTTGATTGTTTTCAATGCAAAGGACTTTGTAACATTAAAGTTAAAGCTAGTTAATTTTTTACAAGGCATTATGAAAAGTCTTTGAACATAAAAGTAAATGAGTCGTAGCTGAAAACAGTATTATAACAAATAATAAATATAAGTTAAACTTAAACGAAACAGTTTTATGTATTTAGTTGAATGGTAATTCCTCAAAGTTTAATACACTGATGGACAACTTCCAAAATATCTCTTTAATTGCCTTACTACAGACTTTTACAATCACAACTAAACGTAACCAAAAATTTCATAGTTATATCTTGCAAAAACTACTTTCAAACATTTCCATCATGGTAACAAGCGCTTGTGATGAAAAGAAGGAAAGAAGAAATGAAAAAAAGAAATAACGATTCCAGTTAAAGAAAAGTACAATGGCTTGAAACTTGAAAAAAAAGAATAACAGGCAATATCTCGGAAAACACATAGAAAATGAATATAAAGTAAATTCTGTGTTTTAACAAGACCTACATTTTTTGTACAGTAAGATTTGGTCTATTTCTTGTGGTTTACTAGTTATGCAAAAGTTATCAAGAGTAAACAGGACTGCATAGGCTGCAGCCATAAAATTCAAACTATATATTTCATTTGCCATAAATATATCTTAAACATATGGCATTTTAATAAAACATGTTAAAACCATTTTTTGAGGAAATCAAAATGTTCGAAAGATTTTTCCATTAAAGGTAGTTTATGAATTTTCTTGAAAATTTTCATGTGGCATCCTTAAAAGATTTTAAATTTAAATACCAACTTCAGTTTTTAACCGACTTTTTGTTTTGAGTGCTCTCCTTTTTTTTTTTTTTTTTCCCAGGGGCCTAAAAACATATTTCTGGTAAAATCTCAACATCTAATTTTTGGGTCAAATACAATACTTACTAAGTAAAAAGTATGGAAATACATGTATTTAGATAATCTCCCATAAATACATAGATTTGAATTAATCTTTGATTTTTGCTATTATTTATCCTGCACAATTTTAAATTTGTGCTATTATGAATATACACAATATATTTACAAACAACTTGTGTCACAAATATCAGAGAATGTTCAGCATATCATGGTGCCTAAGGTAAACAGAACAGATTAGACCATCATAGACAAACTTGCTTTTCATATATGTTTATATTGCTACACTGAGTGCTTGTGATGAGAGTGTGAATGATTCATACAGACTGGTACTGCATTCCTTCCTCAGTTCTTATGAATAAGTGTTTTGTGCATCTCGAAAACATGCCGAAAGCTAAATCAAGAGCAAAATCATGTCTTCAGTAATGCAGACTAACTTAAAAACATATTTACTATGGACAATAAAGTTTTGTTATGCCAACTATGCGGAGAAATAGTAACTGCAGATCAGTGCTAACAAGTCACTCGAAATTTATTTGGAAATAAACATACTGCTGCTGCGACTCATGCTAATTCATGACAGCTATTCATAGGTGAACCAGCTTCTTCTACTGTAGGACAATCAAAGTGTTCCCAGTATTATTTAGATTTATGCAGAGCATTTGTTGCAGCTAACATCCCACTCAAAAAAGTAAATAATGTTCAACTTTGGAACTTTTTGACTAAATATATAAGCATTGAGCCTTCTAAAGAGTCAACATTAAGGAAGAACTACCTTTCTATGTGCTATGAAGAAACGTTGCAAAAAAAAAAAAAAAAATTGGGGCAGCATGTGAAAATAAACTTTCAGCATCAATGAAATTTAAAATTCAAGTTTCAAAAACATTCGAAATGATGGTGTAATGAAAAATGACAAAATAGTGAACAGTCATATTTATTGGCGTGTAAAGAATGATCTGCAGCAATTAATACAAGTATTGCAAGGTAATTCAATGAAAATATGAATAAGATATGACCAAATGTTATAAAACAAGATATGTTATTTTTTCACAGATGCTGCACCATACATGATAAAAACAGGTGAAGTATCCCCGAGTTTTCCTAAATTTATTCATGTCACTTGTGTAGTTCATGCTCTTCACAGACTATGTGAATGTATCAGACTCCTATATCCCAACGTGGACATACTTGTATCAAGTGGGAGAAAAAATATTTCTTAAATCACCATTGAGGATTGATCTCTTCAGAGAAAATCTGCTCTAATAACAGCAACAATGATCATGGTGGTGGTGGCGGTGGTGATGAAACTACCAGATGAAATAGATATAATTATTGGAAATCTGAAAAACAACATAGCACTGGGGGAGGATTTAATTGTAGCAGAACTGTGGAAAGAATCTGATAAACTGGTGAAACAGGAATTCAAAAATATGCTAGAAGAAATTTGGAGAACAGAAAAAATTTCTAGTGAATGGAAAAATCTACTGATACATCCAATTCACAAAAAAGGTGACAAAATGCATGTAAATAAGTACAGAGGAATTTCACTCCTGCCAGTCATGTATAAAATTTTATCCAAAGCTATACAAAACTCAATAGAACCTACAGTAAACAAACAACTAAATGAATACCAGGGCGGATTTTGAAAAGGTAGATCTTGTTCAGAACATCTTAAATTTAAAAACAATTATTCAGGACAGAGTAACAAGAAAGAAAAAATATGTAATCATCTTTGGGGACTTCAAGAATGCATATGATTCAGTGGATAGAACATTAGAATTCTGTGTCTTAGAATTTGGAGTTCATTCAAAGATAATATAATCAGAGACACTTACAGACACCAAGTCCAAAGTAAAATTTATGGATGAAATATCAGACGAATTTCAAATTAATACGGGTGTAAGACAAGGAGATGCAATCTCCCCAATTCTATTCTATTGTGTCCTGAAAAAGGTAATAAGAGTATGGGGAAAAAAGACTGTAAGAAAAAGGAATTTACCATCAGGGTAGATTAGGATCAAAATACAAGGGGGATAGGCGTAAATTGCTTAGCCTTCGCAGATGATACTGCAATCCTTGCTGAAAATGTGGAAGCACCAATTGAACAGATTAATCTTCAGAAGAAAACTGCAGAGAAAGTTGGCCTCAAAATATCACTTGAAAAAAAAAAAACTTTATGACAAATATCAAAGAAGCATCAAAACTATTAGCAACAAAGGATAGAAAAATAAACAAGCTTGATAAATTCAAGTATCTTGTTGAAATAATTCAAATTAATGGATTGGATAAGGAAGCAAATAAAGTAAGATTAAGAAAAATGGAATTTGCATCAGTTAACTACGGATATTTACAATAAGAAGTACATCCCAAATAACACCAAAATCAGACACTAACACAGTTATCAAACCAGAATGTCTATGCCACAGAATGTATGTTTTCCTTTAACCTCTTGAGCGATGGCCATTTAAAACGTCCGCGAGCCGAGAACTGCTACCCAATATCCAGTGCAGGGCATTTAATGTGCTTCGTATATACACAGCTGTATTTTGTGTAAATATTAAGTTATTTTAATGAAACAAAAACCGGTATAAAACTCGTTATATGCAGTATAAATGTACGTCATCAGCAAAGTTGAGTTGCATTTACACAACGTTGAAATGGCACTATTTTGTTTCACTGTGGTGAAAAGTTAACTTTGCTCAGTCGAATGCATCTAATATAAGTTCTCTGAAAGAAACAGTAGTCGACCCATTGTATGTGTGGTTTGTGCGTCAGCATGCTGTGTAATAAAGCACTACTGTATGCGTGGTCTCTTGAGTCATCAGAATAGAGCAACATTGCAAATTTTGCTTGCGCGTGTTTTGTAACTTAGTAGACTCCGTTTCTTTCTTTGTTGAAATACATACATATACTTTCCTGCTTGTAGCTGAAGTGAGAAGTGGTATATAAAGGTATTTTTGCACCAACTGGATATAACCATTTACAATTGTTTGGTAATTTGGTGACCTCTAAACCCACACAGGACAATGACCTACCTTGACTTCGACTATCAATAGCTCGCAGGCTAATTGAACAATACCACGTTGGGGGTAGAAAATCCAGAACCCCTGCACCCCTCAGACTTTAAGGAAAACATTATCCTAAAAGGATACCTCCAACAGCAAAGAAGTCCCATCCATCTCGAAAGTGTTTCGTGTGCCGCAAGAAGGGAATTCGCGAATGTGGAGATGTACCCTTGTGTGTTTATCCCTGTTTTGAGGCATATCACTGCACAAGGAACATATAAAGGTAAGTCAGTAAAGTATATAGACTTTACTTAAATGTTTCATAAAGGGAAAATTAAAATAAGTTGAGTTAGATAAGGAATAAATAAGGGTTAAATGCACAAATGCACAGGACGTGTATACACGCTCATCCGTCATTTTAAATGGACGTGATTTCATGTCCATATCGCTGAAGAGGTTAATACAGGAGAAATAGAAGCATCAGAAAAGAAGGAAAGAAAAATTTTAAAGAAAATCTTGGGTCCAATTCAAATTGAAAAAGGAAAGTTTAGACTCAGAAAAAATGAAGATCTATATAAAAGTAAAGAATGTGAAAATATTTCAGATACAATCAGGAAAAGAAGAATAAGATGGTTCAGTCATTTAATGAGGATGGATAATACAAAATAAATTTTCAAGCATATATACGAAAGAAAGGATGGTAACCAATCGATGCAAGGGATAAGAGTGAGTGGTGGTGTTTAAGGGCCAGTCGACAACTAGGTCATTAGGGCCCGAAGCCCAAAAATAAAAACAAACTATTAAAACCTCACCCCCAAAAAGCTAAACTAGTGAAATACAAAATAACTAAAAAACGTAAGTTAAAAGAGCTAAAACAGCTAAAGATAAAAGTGTTAAGATTTAAAACAGGTAAAACGTACCATACTAAAGATGTAAGGTACTAAGACATTTAAAAAGGTGAAGAGAAGTAAATAAATTCTAAAATTCTAAAACAGCCAAAATAAAATATACCTTACACCTCCCAAAATCAAAATTTGCAACAAACCGCAGTACTATAGCTACAGCTACTGGGTGCACATGTGCACATGTAAGACCGAGGCCACGGTACTGGCACTCACAAGCGTAATCCAGACAATCATTAAGGATGTGTGCGACGGAGAGTGGAACATTGCACGTAGCACAGATAGCCACTGCATCATCATGCAAAAGGTGTACATGTGTTGCTTGGGTGTGGCCTATTCTCACTTCTTCCTGCCTGGAATTCCTGCAAGAGGTTTGCCAGGGTTGTACAGTGTCCTTGATTGCCCGCAACTGAGTGCCAGTTAACGTTTTCCAAGATTCCTGCCCAATAGCAAATAGATGGCGACAAAAGTATTTCTGGACATCTACATAAGGGAGCGAACAGGTGGAATACTCCGGCAGGCGACATGCTGCCTCTTTGCCGGGAATATCCACATGGTCTGGCATCCACGTAAAAACGAACTGGTATCCGTGAGACAGTAGTTGCAAAATCAGCGTCTGAATTTTAATAAGGAATGCCGAGGTCCCAAGAAACTGTTGCAGGCCTGAAGAGCACTAAAAGAGTCAGAACAGATGATAAAACTTCCAGAACCTGAACAGGAGATAAAAAGTAAGAAATAAAATATGACAAACAGCTCAGCGGTAAAAACTGAGCTAGTGTCTGAAAGGCGTTGTATACAAAAGTGCAACCCAAAGCACTATCCAACTGGGAACCACCAGTAAATACCAGAGTGTAAATCCGGCATTGGCCCAGAAGTTCGGTGAAAAGCTGGCGAAGCACCAAATGAGGGGTAGCTATCTTCACACAGCCTATCAGCTCCAGGGCAAAGCCAGCATGCTGGAGTTGCCAGGAAGGACAGAGGCCAAGTGAATGCCACTCTACGACTGGCAGTCTGAGGGCATACGCTGCAAGAAGTTCTCAAAACCTGATATCACTTGGATGGGAGATAGTTGTATTCCGCATATAATGGTGCACGAGGTCTGGACGCAATACAGATGAAAACGAAGGATGACCTGAATCAGTGGCCAACCTTGCCACATAGGAACAAAGTAACAACCAGCGTCGAATGGACAGTGGAGGTTCGCCAGAATCAGCCTAGACAATCCGCTCTACTGGTGCAGAAAGCCCCAGTAGCGAGACGGATACCAGTGTGATGTATTGCGCCTAAAAGGCAAAGTTTAGAGGAGGACGCAGCGCCATACATAAAACAGCCATAGTCCAATTTGGACCGCACCGTGAACGATACAACCTCAACATGACGGTGCGATCGCCGACCCAAGATGCCCCAGATAGAACCCCAAGTACCCGAAGCGAACGATCGCAGGAAGCACGAAGTTGACGAATACGGTGCTCCCATGTGAGTTTGCTGTCGAAGTGAAGGCCCAAGAACTTAACGTGCAGAACAAAGGGTAGACGTGTGCCGCGCAAATGAAGATCAGGCATCGGGTGTACGTCACGAAATCGATGTTTTCGTAGGGGAGAACCGAAAGCCGATGCGAAGCGCCCACTCGGCGATGGATGTTATGGTCAGCTGCAGTTGACGCTCAATGTGCTCAAGATTATAAGAGCGTTAGTAAACTGCAAAGTCGTCAACATACAGTGACATCGGGATTCCGCTACGAACAACACTACCGAGACCGTTAACAGCGGCGGCGAAAAGCGTGACAATCAGGATCGACCCGAGGCACACCATTCTCCTGGATCTTCTCGTGTGACAGCGTGTTACTTATGCGGACACGAAAGCGGCGAAGTTGTAAAAAGTTTAACATGGACATCGCTAAATGACCGCGTAAACCGTAGATGTGCAGAGTGCGGAGGATTCCATAGCGCCAGGTGGTGTCGTAGGCCTTCTCCAAATCAAAGAAGACACCCACGACATGTTTCAGCAGAAAGGCATTTTGGACGTAAGCTTTCAAGCACGTCAGGTGGTCAACACTGGAGCGAAGGCGACGAAAACCGCACTGAAAATCGCTCAGCAGGTTATTCGTCTGTAGCCACCACACTGAGCGAGTGTTAATCATACGTTCAAAGGTCTTACAAACGACACTCGTTGGGCAAATAAGACGGTAATTAGAGGGAAGGGTCCGATCCTTTCGGGTTGAGGGATAGGAATAACAATAACCTCTTGCCAGGAAAACGGAAAAACCTGCTAACGCCACATACTGTTGTAAATGCCCAGCAGGAAAGAGAGAGCCGTAGATGGAAGATGAAGCAGCATTTGTCTGTGGATGTCATCGAGACCTGGAGAAGAGTCCTTTGCCAGAAATAAGGAATGCGCCAGCTCCGCTTCAGTAAAAGGTGCATTCACTACAGTCACTGTTAAAATCAAGAACTATCCCCTCTGCAGACTCCTTGAGAGGTATGAAAGCTCTATCGTAACCACCCGTTTGACTAGTAGCAGCGAACGAAGTAGCATGGGCGTCGGCGATGTCCTGTTCGGAGGTATAAGTGGTGCCCTGTACGGCAAGACCGGGAATTATCGTCCGGCGATACTTGCCGTGCGTACGCCGAACGTGAGTCCACACCCTTTGTGCCGAAGTGCGACGGGAAAGGGAACAGACGTAGGTTTCCCAAGATGTCCGTTTTGCACTGCGAAGTACAACACAAGCCCTGGCACGAGAACGTTTAAAGGCAATAAAGGTCTCCTCCGTAGAATGTGAACTGAAAACACGCAGAGCTCGCTTACATGTTTTGATCGCCAAACGGTATTCCTCGGTCCACCAAGGCACAGGAACATGACGAGGTGCACTGGAACTGCGAAGAATGCTGGAATCCGCTGCGAGCAGGACAGAACAAGTAAAATACTGCACCATGTCATCGATGGTGGTGAAAACATCGTCTGTTAAATGAATGAAGAAGCGAAATTTCCCCCTATAAGCTTAGAAATAATCCAGTGAGGATATTGTGTTGGCACAGGCTGGTAACCAGATAGGTGAATGTTAATAGGACAATGATCACTGCCGAATAAGTCGGAAGGCACTGATCAATCAAGGAGTATTACCAGTGACAGGCTAACCTCTAGGGCGGAATGATTACCGCAGGCAGATGATAAAAAGGTTGGGACCGCAGTGTTTAATAAAAGTAAGCCGGACAGATCGCAAACGTCTACTACAAGGCACCCGCAAGCATCGTCAGTGTCAGAGCCCCAATGATAATCTTTGGCATTCAGATCGCAAAACATGAAGAGCGGTGGCGGAATCTGTGCCGAAAGAGCTTGAAGATCGTTCTCGTGTATGAC
>CM060964.1:160753064-160775564 GCA_030765045.1 Tenodera sinensis | reverse complement strand
TTTCACGGTCATTGGTGCGTATCCTGTTGAGGGGCATGGTGTCTGATTGATTACTCTTTGTAAATACTGTCACCGCGCCCGCCGTATCTAATTGCCGACAACCGCAGTGTCACCCATCGCATTATTGTCGGCACTACCGCAAAGGAGCCGAAGGAAAGAGACGGAGAATGGCCGCATTGTTGGGGCGCTTGCCGAAAGAGAGAAAGTGATAGAGGCTTCTAGAACTGTCTGCTTTGTGTTTCACCGCTAAATAAGTGAACGTTCCGGAAGCTTCCAGAATAGTGCCTGGGAGATATAAATAGCGGTAAAGTGTGAGAAGGGACAGTCAGACGTACGTGAGCGTTGAGTAGTGCCGACGGAGAACAGTCAGACGTATGTGAAGGGAGTAGTCGTGCCGACGGAGACGGACAGACGATGTGGAGAGTTGTGCCGACGGAGAAGAGTTAGTTCTTTGTGTTACGAGTTCGAAGCCGTGCTGTTGGAGAATCGGAAAAGACTTTCTTGTTGTTGCAACGAGTGTACAAAGTTACTGTTTACGGAAATAAAAGTGTTTATCTCGGCTACATCTGTCGTATTTACTTCACACCCACACCAAAAAGTCACACTGGTGTCAGAAGTGGGATTCGTCGAATTGCTTCTAGTTTCATTACATCGTCAGAAGTTGCAACGTTAGAACCAAGATGGAGGGAGATTCGGAAACCAGGATGATGGCAATGATGAAAGAATTATTTGCCAAAATGGAAACGTCATACGACAACCTCGTTGCCAAAATGGAAACGTCATACGACAACCTCGCTGCCGAGCTGAAAGAAGAAATAAAGACGAGAAACAACCTCGTTGCCGAGCTGAAAGAGATGAAGACGGAGCTATCGGCGAAAATTGACGGCGAACTGATTGGCGTGAGGGAAGACGTGGAACAACTCGGCGAACTGATTGGCGTGACGGAAGACGTGGAACAACTCGGCGAACTGATTGGCGTGACGGAAGACGTGGAACAACTCGGCGAACTGATTGGCGTGACGGAAGACGTGGAACAACTCGGCGAACTGGTTGGCATGACGGAAGACGTGGAACAACTCGGCGAACTGGTTGGCATGACGGAAGACGTCGAACAACTCGGCGAACTGATTGGCGTGACGGAAGACGTCGAACAACTCGGCGAACTGATTGGCGTGACGGAAGACGTCGAACAACTCGGCGAACTGATTGGCGTGACGGAAGACGAACAACTCGGCGAAAAGGTGGAAGACCTCTGCCAGCATGTGGACGTCGTGGAGGACGACTGGGAACGTCTTGGCGCCCTGGTAGTAAGAGTTGACGAGAGCGTCAAAGTACTGGATGCCAGGGGCAGACGGAATAGCGCGGACCCGGGGAGGGAGCACCTAGTGGCCGAGGTGACAGTTGCGCCCGTTTCAGATAACGAAAATGTACGTCTCGGGGAAGACAAAGGGGCAGTTCAGGGACGTCGTCGGGGATCCTCTGGAGGAGTGTGTCGGGTACGTAACCAACCAGGATACGACGTGGAGGACGATCAGCAGGGAAGCGCACAAGCAAACGAGCATCACGCGAGAACCGACTTGGCATGTGACATGGGGGGACCGTCGGAGCCATCCAATCACCTGACGCATAGTGCCGTGAACGGAAGAAGGGTGGACATCATCGTGGACGGCAGGATACAGCAGAGGCCGTGCCGAGCACGAGTGAACACGAGTGCAGCGGTGGACGCGACTCGCGCGGATGTGGTGGGGTTTGTTGCCGGACCCATCGGAAGCAAGGTGGCTGCGAAGGTGCGCCAGAGAGGTCGGCGGACACGGTACCCAATGAGCCGTTTCCAAGTGCGCAGGATGGCCCGTCAACACACCAGGAAGAAGGGCAACTGGACGAGGGCCCGCCAAGACCGGCGGTACTGTTGCAGAATTTCGAAGCAGGATGGCATACGTCGTCCTACCCGGACCAAGGGACACTATCCAACAGCGATACCTAGGATCGTGCCTCCTGGAGAAGAGGTTCGATGGGTTAGTCCACCGGGGCGCAAGGGAGATGCCGCAGTGATAGTGCTGGTCGGGACGACCAGCTCTGAGGAGGGAGCAGTGTCACCGCGCCCGCCGTATCTAATTGCCGACAACCGCAGTGTCACCCATCGCATTATTGTCGGCACTACCGCAAAGGAGCCGAAGGAAAGAGACGGAGAATGGCCGCATTGTTGGGGCGCTTGCCGAAAGAGAGAAAGTGATAGAGGCTTCTAGAACTGTCTGCTTTGTGTTTCACCGCTAAATAAGTGAACGTTCCGGAAGCTTCCAGAATAGTGCCTGGGAGATATAAATAGCGGTAAAGTGTGAGAAGGGACAGTCAGACGTACGTGAGCGTTGAGTAGTGCCGACGGAGAACAGTCAGACGTATGTGAAGGGAGTAGTCGTGCCGACGGAGACGGACAGACGATGTGGAGAGTTGTGCCGACGGAGAAGAGTTAGTTCTTTGTGTTACGAGTTCGAAGCCGTGCTGTTGGAGAATCGGAAAAGACTTTCTTGTTGTTGCAACGAGTGTACAAAGTTACTGTTTACGGAAATAAAAGTGTTTATCTCGGCTACATCTGTCGTATTTACTTCACACCCACACCAAAAAGTCACAATACGTACACAGTGGCGGCTCGTGGACATTGAATAAAGAGGAGCTGCATACAAAAATTGTAAGAACTATTAACAATGCATCTTACCTTATTTGTAGATTAGTTCTATGCGCCTCCTCTTGTAGGTCGTGAGCTTCTGAATCACCTTGTTATTGAAGTCCAGAATGTTGTTAACCATAGACTTCTCAATAGACGGCACAGCTAAAGCGGTCAACCTCTCTTCTCCCATCGTATATCTGAGGTAGGATTTTACCCTTCAAACATAAGAAGCACCGTTCTGGTTCGGAAGTTATCATTGGTATAGTGGTAGCTATGATAACGAAGCTTGTAAGTTCTGAGATAGAAGAAACTGCAAGAGCTTGACAGCGCCACCGATGTTTCTGAATTCTGGTCTCAGGTACAATACAGAGAGTTCCGTTTTCAGTCTGTCTTTCTCGAGCATTGGGAAAAGCTTCACACGCATATTTAGGTCACTTTCAGGAAAAGTTTGATAATTTTCAAATTTGTCTTCACATAGAATAGAAGATACTACCAGATGGTCTGTGAACTGGAATTGGGTCAATCCACGTCAAATCGAACACCCGTAAAACACGACTTTTTCGTAGGAGGTTCAAATTTTTTTTATGAATAATAGGCATCAAATAAGGAGACCCGTATTTTTTATTTCCGTATTTTTAAATTATTAGCTTCGTTATGGCTATTAGAAACTAAGCAATTTCTGTGTGCACCGTAATATAAAATCACTTGTTACTCTAAGGCCATATAGAGTTGAGAGTTGGGGTTTGGCGCACTGGAAAGGGTAAATACAACACTCTTAACAACTTTCGATCAATCATTATTACACATAAATTTTGGACTGTTTTTATGCTATATTTTGTAAAACCAGAACTAGAATTTAAATCGATGTGTTAAAAATCTAAAAAAATACACACGGATTTCCTGACATTCTATCTATAAAATAAGACATTAAAAACTATGGAGCGAGCATAAGTGCATTTGCTACAATTTTTTCTGGAGGCCTGCAAGCGCTCACGGAGGACAGGAAGTAGTGATCCATTTGTACAGCTGAATTCACCGTGGAGGAAGCAGACGTAAAGCTTGAAAGCGAGTACCGAGCCAGGTGACTGCAGACAGCATGCGAATTGGTGCGTCAGCTTCATATGCTACTCACATAACTTCTTACTAAGACAGTACAGTCCATGCAGAGAAATATCTACACAATGCACCTTTTTTCTGATACTCCTGTGGCATCTGATACGCGCTTTTGAACTTTTTGATTTTTTTTTGAAAAAATCTTCTTAGGTAAGCAGCTCTTTGCGTTTAGCTTCTTTCTTTATGTACGCCCTTACATTTGAAACAGTTTCTCTGCTCTGACTGTGTAATGTTTTGGTCCCTAATTTAAAACGTACAGGTGGCATAATTGATTTACGCTATGATGAATGTCTCACAAATTCACTATATTTACTCTTTATCGCAGAGATCTATGTCTTCAACTGCACGCTGCACTAAAAAGCACCTGTGAATTAGCAAGGACTGTCTCAGATCAAGCAGACATCACTACCTTCCCCCTCCTTCACCATGCTGTGCATAGTTTCATTCGCAGAATTATACAATATGAGCTGATTAAAGAGCTATGGGTTCACCTACAGGACTTCCAGTCAAGGTCAGGGGCCAAGAACGATGGGTCCAGCTGTGCTTTAAAATAATTACACTCCTTCATTCCTTTGTAAAAAACTGAAGCTTTAGTGTAACAATTTTCTTTCGAAGAAGGAGGTAGACAAGTAGAAAGTTAAAGTTTTGTGTTGTATGTAAACATCAGTTTAAAATGCATATTTTAAAAACAGTTTGAAGATGCCAATTGTGTATAGTGTAGTGTTTAGTGTCAGCTAGCAGTGTTCTCCTTAGTATACTGTTGTAACGTTCATGGAAGCTCAAGCAGTGAACAGTTGCCGTAATGGAAGGTGCCAATTATTGTGCGAGGTTACAGTAGCCGTCACCGCTGCCACACTAGTCCGCTGCACTGATCTGTAAAGTTAATTACAACTGAACTATTAGAGACTCCATTCTGATTTTTTCTAAGAATGTTGAATAAACTTTAGTGTATTTTTAGTTCTTTTTTCAGATTTTTAAATGGTCGAGTTTGTTTTATTACCTAACTTTAAAACTTTAATCGTATAAAATATAATATTAGTAATGGTTAACAAAATTTTCTAGTAAATACCTCACGAAATACTGCAACTTACCTTTAATTTGAGCCAAAGATCAAGTAATTTGGTTGATTACAGTTGATCGAAGGGTGCGGAGCGTGCGATTTTTGGGACATTTCAAAGATTAATATCCGCCAAAATAATTTTTTTATAAAACGAAGAAACATAGGTAAAGTGTATTTTGCTCCAAAACAAAACAAAAAAAATCAAGAAAATCTGAGATATTAAGGTCAATTTTTACCATATTTTGTGCGATTTGACGTGGAATGATTCAATTGGGTGTTGGTTTGTGATATAATGAGATCACAAACTTTTATCGCAGGCGCAACCCGTGTCTTATTACCATCAACCTTACGGTGTTTGCTGTAGTTTTTGTCTTCGCATTCCTCTCTACTCACGTATATATTGTGCCGCACGGTTTGTACGGCATGCCGAAATCTTGATATGCAGTCTTGTGCTTTAGAAACATCTAACTGGCTATGTTGCAGTTGATAGTACAAAATGTATAAATGAGGCATCAGTAAATGAAAAAGGTGAGCCAAAGTTGAATTCAGATGCTTCAAGATAACGTATCAGGGCACTTGGCTCATTTATTGTAATGTTTGATGTTTCAGAGTCCATTATGGTCTGAAAACATTCCAGTAATGGCTCTTTCTTCTCATAGACTACATTTACGGCTCTTGTTTTTAAATTCCATCTTGCAGCCCCAAATGACGGAATTCTCTTTGAAACACATGTATCTAATACAGACTACCTATATGGAGATCGTGAGAAGAAAACAGGAATACTTGACAAATGAGCAAAATATATCTGTACCCTTGTATTTTGTTTAGCTGCTTTTTCCATTATAAAATTTAATTAATGGGCGTAGCAATGCATAAAATACACATATTTGTAGCAGTCCCTGATTTTTGCTTGTACCCCATTTAATACACCACTCATCACAGCCACTCCATCGTAGCTCTGTCCAATCAGCTTATCTTTCTTGCTTTTAAGAATTACTTCTAACTGCGATAGAATGCGCTCTGATATTGAATTGGTATCTTGACCGGTTGGGATGAAGAAACAGTAGAATCTTTCGACGGCTTCTCCTTCTTTGTTACAATAACGAAGAACGATCACAAGCTGAAATATTTCTACAATGTCTGTGATTTCATCAGCAAGAAAAGACAAATTCAGTTTCTTCAATCTCATAAAATTTCCTCTCTGCATACTTCCAGTATACATACATTCAAGGAGCTCATTTTGAATAGTTTTTGATAAGCCTTTAAAAGGCGAAGAACTCTCTAAATGTGACTTACACAACGAATCAATTTCCCCGTACATTTGATCAAATTAACCTTGATTGTCGGAATCTGCATTATCATTATGCCCTCTTAATGCCAACTCATTGATTCCACAAAATTCAATGCAATCGATAATTCTTGACAATACCTCTGTTTTTCCTTACCTCGTTATTTTGGCGTGCAATGGCTTCTTTATGAGCTAAACTATAACTCTCTTCAATATTTTCCCTTCCCAACATAGCCAAGTTTGCAGTGTTGTTTAAATGTTTCTCAGATTTTGCATGTTTATTGATCTTTACAAGCAGTTTTCTAAGATCGGTTATACCCTTTCGAGTCCAACTGGAGTCCCCCTCCCCCAAACAAAATAAATGGGAAACAAAATAATGCTTTTTTAATATCACAGCCGGACAACCATTTACACTTTTTGTACACTTCGTATATTCTTTTTGTCGGCTTGTAGATTTTTGTTTAATGTCTAGCATGGATGTAGACCTTCCGCGATGCTTAATTTCACACTTCTCCTGTAATGTTAATGTATTTAAGGGACACTGGGAGTGAAATTTGAAAGTCCCACATTTCTTGATAGATTTTTCTGAAATTTTTACTGCGTTTGTATTTATATGAGAATAGGTTGTGCACCAAATTTCATTAAAATTGGATAATTCGTTTATGATATATAAATTATTTTATGAACTTAATAGGCACATTTTGAAAATAGAGCTCGCGTCTATTGACTTTTCAAAATTCATTTATATTGGCAGAACTGATACTCTAAAACATGGGTAACAAGTGTATGAAGATATATTTCAAATATGTTTGTTGATTATGCTACACATATTTTTTTTAATAACAAAGAAAATTTAATCTGAAACATTATTGATTTTTTTCATACAAAAAATGTTTTTGGAATTCATGTTAATGATAACATCAATATTGAATCATAGTTTTGTTTATCTGCTATTTATGAATAGTTTTGGAAACTTTAATTGAATTTGAAGCAAAACTCAGGCGCGACCTTCTTTTGGAATGTGCACAAATGTAGTTTTGAGAAAAACAGGCTTTTATATAGGAGCATCCCGTGTACGTTAAGGGAAGAGCACTATTTGAAAGGACCATAGTGGCCACATGGAGTGGGGGATATGAAAAATGATAGCTGATCCAAATGCACCGGTGTTCCAGGAACATTTTAAGGTAAAAAACCAATTTTCGACTTTTTGACAATTTTGACCAAAATTTCACTCCCAGTGTCCCTTAAGTGAATAGACTGCAAATATTGTACGGAATTATTCATTGTTGGCGACACTATCGTAGTTACTACACGCACTTAGAACACACAAAGCAGCCCTCTAACTGCTCGCTCTCGACTTCTCCAAGCATTGAGTACTGCATGATTTGCACCTCGCTTCAAAGGTAATGCAGGGGTTCTGGAGGGGAAGCAAACTGAAGGAATGTGGGCAGAGTCAACTTTTTTGGCCTGCCAGCACAAGGAAAGGAAATGTTTTCGCCAGTTGCACAGGAGGAAGTAGCTTCTGTAAGCAGTACTTCGATACTAATCGACTGCATTTAACTCGATGGGCGCAACTATTTTAAAAGCAGAATGCGAATCTGTATTACAAAACATAACGCGGGGCATTGATTCAGAAACACCTGGGGCTGCTGCAGCACTGCAGTCCCTATATCACCAGCCGCCACTGAATGTACAATAATTTGGCCACAGGGACTCTCTTGTTACACTT
This sequence comes from Tenodera sinensis, assembly GCA_030765045.1. NCBI lineage: Eukaryota > Metazoa > Arthropoda > Insecta > Mantodea > Mantidae > Tenodera > Tenodera sinensis. Next base: position 160,767,709 of record CM060964.1, on the reverse strand, counting down.
TAATGCGAAAGAAAATTGTTAAATTGAAATAATGCCCCCACACGGGTTACTTTCGGGGTGATAAGATGTGCAATTATACACTTTTATTCCTGCCTCCAGAAGCCTACCCCAAAATTTCTTTCTTTTGTGTAATGAGACATTGTCGTCTAAAGTAGCTTCCATATTGCCATAATTAGGCACCTAGTCGTCCAAAATTTTCGATGCACCCAATGCGCTATATAGTTTCCTCATAGAGTAAATTTGTACAAATTTGGCAAAAATGACAATCATAAAGTGTATACAGGTGTCAATGAACTACACTGAAATAACTTGAGAGTTTCTATATGTGACTGGTATAAGTAATTTGAGATAGGTAATGTATAGTCCGCGACTAAACATAACCCAGTTGCATGGTGTTAAGAATATTAATATCAGATGCTGATAAGTCGGTGTTAAAGCAAAGCCTGATGAAAAATTGGTTTAGAATTTCTTTAAAACTGCTGCATGAGTACAGAAATATCGATTCTCACCGGCTCGTTATCAGTGTTCCCAACATTTGATGCTACAAAAATATCTCCTATCTCGGACTAATCACTTGAAAGTACAACACTGAATGATTAGCTGCCTTCTTGCGTTGTGAAGCCTACTCTAGTGGCCTTTTTTGACTGCTCTTGTGGCTTAATTAGTAACGTCAAACGTAGCAGTCCCAAAGGGGGTCGGTTCGTTTCGTACCATAAAGTTACTGTTTTTCTTCTCTTTTTTATTCCACATGAAGAAGAGCATTAACACTACTATAATTTCCTTGATTCAGCTCACACCAGAAATATTGGATAGGGTACGACAGTGGTTCCTACACGGTTATCAATTTTGTCACGAAAATTCAGGTCATAATTTCGAGCAGTTCCTTCAAAACTGACGTAAGGACTTAGATGCATTTATGCTTTTATTTTTTCTTTGACCCTTTAAACTACTTTCCATTCTGAAGTGCAACATATGAACGTACTAAGGACGTTGCAGGTTTTTTTTTGTGGCAAGAATTGTAATTAATTGTACTGACGTGTTGAAATAAAACCCCATACATTCATACATAATTTAAAATGTAGATCAAAACAGCATTAATATGCTCTGCTCAAAATAAAGATAAAAAGAAAAAAAAAAGAAGAAATGCACGAGACCCGAACTCCAAAACGATGACAACCTTATGCTCGCAGGCTAACGCTCTAATCTTTGCGCCAGGAAGGTACAGTCTAAAATGTCCCTCCTTTTTCGTGTGTGCGCTCTCAAACAACTGATATTGGTCTTTAGGCACTTATAACCGTAACTTAGAAATTTGAACGAACACATAAGTCTTCTATCTCAAATTACTTGTTTAAGACATCTCCATATCCCCTGAAAGTATTTCGGGGTAGTTCATTAACACACGGTTTGGACGCTGTGACGCATCGAAGTATGAGATGCGTGTACGTTCACACTTCACCAACGAACCCAACATCGAGCTGCCTATATTAGAAATGGGCATCGAACTTACTACTTCATTGGAGAGCCTACATGGGTGGTGGTGGTGAGCCTAATGCACATGACCCAATACCTGGGACTGCTTTTGAAGGTTTTAGACCACTCCGTGGACTCGAGCCATGAGATCCGCCGCAGACATTACAGCAGTGCCATACACCATACTCTTCATACAACTCCGCAGAACATAGACAATAATCGAAAGTTGTCAGATCTGACGACCATGCCGGTCACCACTACCAATCCATCGATTTGCATATGCGACGTTAAGACGATTCCGCAGATTTCAATCAAAATGTGCTTAAGATGGCCATTTCAGCAGCTGTGTGTCGGTACGTGTCATCCTACTGTTAAAACGTTACTGTACTGGAAACTACACAAGTGACGCAGTAGGATGCGCACCAAGGACTCTGTGGAAGAATTTAGCGTATGTGCAGGAATGTTATTATGCTCAGGTAGTTCATCCCAGTACACAGAAGGCTAAAGAGTTGTAAACCTTCCGTATTAAGATACCAAAACGTATGTTAACCAATTGTCACTACCGCTCGTTCTCAAATTTCGACGCTCGACGCTCTCCAGCGTCCAAATCGTGCATTTCCGTACAAGGGTCCCTATTTGAAAGTCGATCAGTATTTTTTTTTGTTAATGTCCTCCAACATTGTGTCATATCGGACGAATGAATGAAATGAAATAGGTGAAATGATGCTCAAATGAGACCGAGGTCCATGGAGCTTTAAGTTACCCGACATTCGTATTCTCAGGGTTAGGAAAACCTCGGAAAAAAACCTTACCCGTATAACTTACCCTAAGCGAGATTCGAACTCGCGACCTCTTGAACGTGAGGCAGACACGCTAACAATCACGCTACCGAGGCGGGCTCGATCAGTATGTATGTACTGTATGTGTGTATGTGTGTCTGTGTGTGTATGTATGTGTGTATGTATGTATGTATGTATGTATGTATGTATGTATGTATGTATGTATGTATGTATGTATGTATGTATGTATGTATGTATGTATGTATGTATGTATGTATGTATGTATGTATGTATGTATGTATGTATGTATGTATGTATGTATGTATGTATGTACGTATGTATGTATGTATGTATGTATGTATGTATGTATGTATGCATGCATGCATGTATGTATGTATGTATGTATGTATGTATGTATGTATGTATGTATGTATGTATGTATGTGTGTGTGTGTGTGTGTGTGTATGTATGTATGTATGTATGTATGTATGTATGTATGTATGTATGTATGTATGTATGTATGTATGTATGTATGTATGTATGTATGTATGTATGTATGTATGTATGTATGTATGTATGTATGTATGTATGTATGTATGTATGTATGTATGTATGTATGTATGTATGTATGTATGTATGTATGTATGTATGTATGTATGTATGTATGTATGTATGTATGTATGTATGTGTGTGTGTGTCTGTGTGTGTATGTGTGTGTGTATGTATGTATGTATGTATGTATGTATGTATGTATGTATGTATGTATGTATGTATGTATGTATGTATGTATGTATGTATGTATGTATGTATGTATGTATGTATGTATGTATGTATGTATGTATGTATGTATGTATGTATGTATGTATGTATGTATGTATGTATGTATGTATGTATGTATGTATGTATGTATGTATGTATGTATGTATGTATGTATGTATGTATGTATGTATGTATGTATGTATGTATGTATGTATGTATGTATGTATGTATGTATGTATGTATGTATGTATGTATGTATGTATGTATGTATGTATGTATGTATGTATGTATGTATGTATGTATGTATGTATGTATGTATGTATGTATGTATGTATGTATGTATGTATGTATGTATGTATGTATGTATGTATGTATGTATGTATGTATGTATGTATGTATGTATGTATGTATGTATGTATGTATGTATGTATGTATGTATGTATGTATGTATGTATGTATGTATGTATGTATGTATGTATGTATGTATGTATGTATGTATGTATGTATGTATGTATGTATGTATGTATGTATGTATGTATGTATGTATGTATGTATGTATGTATGTATGTATGTATGTATGTATGTATGTATGTATGTATGTATGTATGTATGTATGTATGTATGTATGTATGTATGTATGTATGTATGTATGTATGTATGTATGTATGTATGTATGTATGTATGTATGTATGTATGTATGTATGTATGTATGTATGTATGTATGTATGTATGTATGTATGTATGTATGTATGTATGTATGTATGTATGTATGTATGTATGTATGTATGTATGTATGTATGTATGTATGTATGTATGTATGTATGTATGTATGTATGTATGTATGTATGTATGTATGTATGTATGTATGTATGTATGTATGTATGTATGTATGTATGTATGTATGTATTTTTTTTTTTTTTTTTAATATAAACATTCTTTATTTTCGGCATGTTCCATTACAAAAAACGTAATACTACATGCCATTATAGTACATGCTTAATAAATATACTAATACATAGTTTTACTTATGGGATATCGTTAGTTGCACTCTAGAGTTTATCCAGTTCTATTGTGTTTAGGTATTCAATAAATTCGGTTGTGTATTCCGTTACTAATTTATGTTGTTGGAATGTCCATTTTCCATATTTGTTTAACATAGCTTTCTTGAATTTGATTCTTTCTCTGTCAAGTTTTGGACATTCAAATAAAACCTGTACTACGGTCTGTTCTGCTGTTCCACAGGAGCACATTGGAGAGTCCTTTATCTTAAATCTGTAAAAGTAAGAATTAAGTCTGCCATGTCCGGTTAGGAAGGTTGTGACTTTACCAGTAAGTGGAAATTTAAGGCGTAATCTATCTGCCACTGTGGGGAAATAAGATTTAGTCACTGCTCCATTTTTGGTGTTTCGCCACTCACTTTCCCACTGATTCACACTTTCTTCATGTAGCTTTCGCATGATGTCACTCACGGGTATCCTGTCGAAACTAACTGGTAGGTCCTTGTTGTTCGCTGCCTGTTTCGCCAGTTGGTCAGCCAGCTCGTTCCCTTCAATTCCGACGTGAGCCTTGACCCATGTGAAGTAGATAATCCAGCTGTGTGCTTCTAGTTGCCTTATTTGTTTTCTTATTTGTTCAATAAGGTGAAGATGGTTGTTAGAGTTCCGTAATGAATCAAGAGTGATTCTGCTGTCAGTGTGTAAAGCAGCTGTTTTTTGAACATGCTGTAGTTGGAGATGTTCAAGGTGTTCAAGGGCTTTGAGAATTGCGAACTGCTCTGCTTGATTGTTAGAACATCTACTGTGTAATTTATATTGTAGTTGGTGGACTAGTACTTTGTCTATGAATATAGCAATTCCGGATCCAACTGCCGAATCTTCCTTACTTCCATCAGTGAAAATGTCTACTAAATGGGTTTGATCATTGGGTTTCTCTTATGTATGTATGTATGTATGTATGTATGTATGTATGTATGTATGTATGTATGTATGTATGTATGTATGTATGTATGTATGTATGTATGTATGTATGTATGTATGTATGTATGTATGTATGTATGTATGTATGTATGTATGTATGTATGTATGTATGTATGTATGTATGTATGTATGTATGTATGTATGTATGTATGTATGTATGTATGTATGTATGTATGTATGTATGTATGTATGTATGTATGTATGTATGTATGTATGTATGTATGTATGTATGTATGTATGTATGTATGTATGTATGTATGTATGTATGTATGTATGTATGTATGTATGTATGTATGTATGTATGTATGTATGTATGTATGTATGTATGTATGTATGTATGTATGTATGTATGTATGTATGTATGTATGTATGTATGTATGTATGTATGTATGTATGTATGTATGTATGTATGTATGTATGTATGTATGTATGTATGTATGTATGTATGTATGTATGTATGTATGTATGTATGTATGTATGTATGTATGTATGTATGTATGTATGTATGTATGTATGTATGTATGTATGTATGTATGTATGTATGTATGTATGTATGTATGTATGTATGTATGTATGTATGTATGTATGTATGTATGTATGTATGTATGTATGTATGTATGTATGTATGTATGTATGTATGTATGTATGTATGTATGTATGTATGTATGTATGTATGTATGTATGTATGTATGTATGTATGTATGTATGTATGTATGTATGTATGTATGTATGTATGTATGTATGTATGTATGTATGTATGTATGTATGTATGTATGTATGTATGTATGTATGTATGTATGTATGTATGTATGTATGTATGTATGTATGTATGTATGTATGTATGTATGTATGTATGTATGTATGTATGTATGTATGTATGTATGTATGTATGTATGTATGTATGTATGTATGTATGTATGTATGTATGTATGTATGTATGTATGTATGTATGTATGTATGTATGTATGTATGTATGTATGTATGTATGTATGTATGTATGTATGTATGTATGTATGTATGTATGTATGTATGTATGTATGTATGTATGTATGTATGTATGTATGTATGTATGTATGTATGTATGTATGTATGTATGTATGTATGTATGTATGTATGTATGTATGTATGTATGTATGTATGTATGTATGTATGTATGTATGTATGTATGTATGTATGTATGTATGTATGTATGTATGTATGTATGTATGTATGTATGTATGTATGTATGTATGTATGTATGTATGTATGTATGTATGTATGTATGTATGTATGTATGTATGTATGTATGTATGTATGTATGTATGTATGTATGTATGTATGTATGTATGTATGTATGTATGTATGTATGTATGTATGTATGTATGTATGTATGTATGTATGTATGTATGTATGTATGTATGTATGTATGTATGTATGTATGTATGTATGTATGTATGTATGTATGTATGTATGTATGTATGTATGTATGTATGTATGTATGTATGTATGTATGTATGTATGTATGTATGTATGTATGTATGTATGTATGTATGTATGTATGTATGTATGTATGTATGTATGTATGTATGTATGTATGTATGTATGTATGTATGTATGTATGTATGTATGTATGTATGTATGTATGTATGTATGTATGTATGTATGTATGTATGTATGTATGTATGTATGTATGTATGTATGTATGTATGTATGTATGTATGTATGTATGTATGTATGTATGTATGTATGTATGTATGTATGTATGTATGTATGTATGTATGTATGTATGTATGTATGTATGTATGTATGTATGTATGTATGTATGTATGTATGTATGTATGTATGTATGTATGTATGTATGTATGTATGTATGTATGTATGTATGTATGTATGTATGTATGTATGTATGTATGTATGTATGTATGTATGTATGTATGTATGTATGTATGTATGTATGTATGTATGTATGTATGTATGTATGTATGTATGTATGTATGTATGTATGTATGTATGTATGTATGTATGTATGTATGTATGTATGTATGTATGTATGTATGTATGTATGTATGTATGTATGTATGTATGTATGTATGTATGTATGTATGTATGTATGTATGTATGTATGTATGTATGTATGTATGTATGTATGTATGTATGTATGTATGTATGTATGTATGTATGTATGTATGTATGTATGTATGTATGTATGTATGTATGTATGTATGTATGTATGTATGTATGTATGTATGTATGTATGTATGTATGTATGTATGTATGTATGTATGTATGTATGTATGTATGTATGTATGTATGTATGTATGTATGTATGTATGTATGTATGTATGTATGTATGTATGTATGTATGTATGTATGTATGTATGTATGTATGTATGTATGTATGTATGTATGTATGTATGTATGTATGTATGTATGTATGTATGTATGTATGTATGTATGTATGTATGTATGTATGTATGTATGTATGTATGTATGTATGTATGTATGTATGTATGTATGTATGTATGTATGTATGTATGTATGTATGTATGTATGTATGTATGTATGTATGTATGTATGTATGTATGTATGTATGTATGTATGTATGTATGTATGTATGTATGTATGTATGTATGTATTTTTTTTTAAAGATTCTTTATTGTTCTACATGTTCCATTACAATATGTAATACTACATGTTGGGTTTGCTTATTATAAATTTAACATTAATAATTACATAGATTTATACAGTTCAATTATTTTTTGTCAGATCAATTGCATTGGCATACTGAATATATTCTTTAAAATAACTTTTAGCAATTTCGACTTTAGTTGGTGGCCATTTTCCTCTTCTTTGAATTATTTTCCTTCTGAATGCTCTTCTTTTTTCTTCGAGATTTTTGCAGTCATAAATTATATGGTCTGTTGTTTGCTCTCCTCCATTACATGAACAACTTGGGTCGTCTGTGATGTGGAACCTATAGTAGTATGCTTTAAGTCTTCCGTGTCCTGTCAGTAGTGTTGTAAGGTTTGCCGTTAGATTTATCCTTAACTTCAGTCTGTCTGCTACAGTAGGAAAGTATTGCTTTGTTTCCTGACCTTTAGTTGTTTCTTGCCATTGACTTTCCCAATGTTTTAGACGTTCTTGTCTTAGCGTTCTTCTAACAAAACTCTTTGGAAGTCTATTATAGCAGCATTCCTCTTCGTTTGTAATTGCTCTCTTTGCTAGTCGGTCTGCAATTTCATTGCCTTGTATCCCTATGTGTGCTTTGACCCACCCAATTTCTACATTCCAGTTTTGTTTTTCTAAAATTTTTAACATTGTTCTAATTGCTTCTGTTAGGTAACTGTGAATTTTGTAGTTATGCAATGATTGTAATGTGACTCTACTGTCCGTGTATATCGCTGCAGTTTTGTTATCTTCTTCAGTTAAGTAAATATTTTCAACAGTTTCTAATGCTTTCAACACTGCAAATTGTTCAGCTTGGTTATTGGAGCACTGTTTATCTAACTTATATTGTAGCTGATATTTCAGTTTGTTCTGATGATAAATTGCTACTCCAGAACCAACTTCTTCTTCTGTTTTACTGCCATCTGTATAAATTTCCAGTGCATATGTTTTATTCTGATTTATTTCTTGTATTATTGGTATGTCGGCTGGATGACACCATTTCCTATATTCTACAGGTTTGTCTAATTTGTTCTCGGAGTTTTGTTTCAATATTGTATATTCATTGGCGATTTCCTGAAGTTTGATTGTAATAGGTGTAAGTCCCGTTATAATGGATAGTGCTTCAGTAGATGTGGTCCTGAATGCTTTAGCAATTTTGATATTTATTTGTCTTTGCACTCTTGTAAACTTATTTGCATTATATTTTCTGTCAATGGCTTCTATCCATACTGGAGCTGCATAAGATAGTAATGGTAGAATTGCACCGTTGTACATAGTCTTTAAAGCCTGGTGTTTCAGTCCCCAATCTAGTTTTGCTGATTTAGATAAAATGTGTATCAATTTATTGGCTTTCTCTGTTACATACTGAATGTGATCATTAAAGGTGAAATTTTTATCAATGATTATTCCCAAATATTTGACGTTTTCTACTTGTTTTATTTGTCTGTTATTGATAAAGATGCTTATATCCCTTTCCACTCTTCGTTTGCGTGTTATTAGCATTGTTTTCGACTTTTGCTCATTAAAAATAATTTTATTATTCTTAGCCCACGTTTCAATCTTTTTCAGGTCTACATTATTGTAATTTTCGACTTCCAAGTTGGTTTTACCTCTAGTTATTATTAATAAATCATCCGCAAATGCCACTACCTTTGTATGGCTCGAGTATTCAATATTCAAGAGCGAATTGTATTGCAAATTCCAAAATCCTGGTCCGCAGCAAGATCCTTGTGGACATCCCTTGCTTACATTTTTTTCAAGTTTTACATTATTAACTGTCAATACTGCACTTCTATGACTGAAATAACTTTTAGCAAGGTAGTATAAGTTACACGGGCAGTTAAATTCCCTCAATGTATACAATATACTCGGCCACCAGGCTGCGTCAAAAGCTCCCTGAACATCCAGGCTGGTTAAAATTACCATCTGATCATCTTTCAGGGTTTTCTTTATGTATTTTTTAACTGCCATTGCAGCATCTACTGTGCTTGTTTGTGGAGTGAAACCAAATTGGTTGTTATTCATTAAGTTTTGTGAATATGCATGGTACATTATTCTGTTGATTAAAAGTTTTTCTAGTAGTTTCCCTCCTACACTCAGTAAACTGATTGGTCGGAATTTTGTTACTTCTGAACTCTTTTCCTTTCCTGGTTTAACAATAGGTATTAATTTGGCTTTCTTCCATTGCTTAGGAAAGTTTCCTTTTGTTAGACAATTGTTGTAGATGGCTGTCATATATTTTGGAAACACATTAAAGACCTTAAGTAATATTTTACTTGTAATTCCATCTTCTCCAGGAGTTTTACTTGCATCCATTCTACTTAAAATATCTTTTATTTCTCTCTGAGTAAAATCTTTATCATTCTGTGTTGTGATTGGTCTGTTGATTACTTCCGTAATATTTTTGTGATAACAATTGTCATCTTCTTCATTGTCTTCTGGAACAAAATGATTCAGCATATATTCTAATGTGTCTTTTAAATCTGTTGTGACTGCACCGTCCTGTCTCGTAAGAGTTGTTAATGGTGCATTTTTTCTTATTTTGCCAGTAGCTATTCTATATACCGCATTCCATGGATTGTTAGATGGAGTTAGACTGCAATAATTTTTCCAGGAATCTAATTTCTCTTTTCTTATAGTTCTTTCATACTCCCTTTTTTGTTTTATATACAAGGCTTTTCGTTCTTCTCTTAAGACACCATCTTGTTTTGTCTTTTGATATCGTTTTCTTAATGCATTTGCTCTTTTCCTCATTATGGTTAGTTCATTTGTCCACCAGGGTATAGATTTTCTTTCGTTAATTTTCTTTAATGAATTACAATTCTTAAAACAGTTATTACATGCTGCAGCTAAATGTTCTTCAAACTGCTTTATTATTTTATCGATATCATCTTCCTTGTTCGCCAATTTGCTAAGTTCTTCATCTACATCTTCTAAATTGCTTCTTCTAAACGGTAAATTCTGAACTCCTATTGTTTTTAGTACTTTGCCAAAGTCTCCTAATTTGTTATCATCTACTATATATTTTGGGACGTGGAAGTTATATTCCGTTTGATGATTTGCTCTTTGACTTACTGTGTAACTTATAATTCTATGATCAGAACAACTTTCGTCTTTGCCGCATTCCCAATCTGCAATTCGCGACAACTCACTGTTAGTGATAGTGAGATCAATATTACTTCTTCCATTAGTGCTTTCAAATGTTGTATTTTCACTTTCTTCGTTTATAATATATAACTGTTTTGAATTTAAATATTCCTCCATTATTCTTCCTCTGGTATTTGTTGTTACATCATGCCATATTGTTGATCTAGCATTACTATCCATAGCGATTATAAGGCCCGTTCCTTTGATATAAGATGTTATCTTATCTATTTTATGTAGATCAGCGTTAATGTCATCCTCAATATCCAGATACATACTAGCTATGTAGAACCTAGTATTTTGGAAAATCACTTCTACAACTGTGGCATCTCCATCTGATAGCTGAGATATGAGGATAACATAAACGTGTTTGTTGACGATCAATACAGCTGTTCTAATTTTGTTGTCCCCAAAAGTAAAAGTTTTGTAGCTTTTATTGATTCCAGCTACTGTGTTCTTAATAATATATGGCTCTTGAATAAGTACAATATCCGTTTTATTTTGATTTATTACTTGCATTAAATTGTCTGTAGCTATTCTCGAATGCTGTAAGTTTATTTGCATTATCTTAAGATGGACATTACTATTGTGAAATTTATTGTTGTAAATTTGTCTGTCACTTAGTGCTTTAATTGTAGCCATTTTAATATTCTGTATTTTGTCTATTCCTTCTAATAACAGCTTGTAAACATGGGCATTTATTTTTGTCCAGAGAGGAATGATTTTCATCGACTTTAATGATTTTGCTATACACATTGTGATTTATGCAATTACTACATTTATATTCCCTTACTGATGCTTTACATTCTTTCAATTTATGCTTTCCTGCACATAGTGGGCACTTTTCTTCTCCTTGACATTCTGTTGCTTTATGGTTAAATTTATTACACTTAAAACATCTACTGCTGTTTACATAGTCTTCCACAGTACATATATTCCAACCTAATTTCAACTTTCTGTTGTTTACTAACAATCTCCATGCTTCAGTCTTGACTTCCGCAACCAAATTTCTGATGTTTCTTCTGTTCCTAATGATAAATTTAGGAACTATTGACTGCTCACTTAGATTAAGCTCTCCGTTTTGTGATATTATTGTTTCAGTTGCATTTTGTGGTGTTATTTCTTCTGGTACATTTTAAATAATTACATATGGCTTTCGAAGTTCAGGAACTTTTACTTCTACCTGTTGGCTACACTGTTCTTGAATCTTTTCTCCTAGAATATTTATTTCACTCTTTGATTCAGATTCCACAATCAATCTTCCATCCCTTAGAGTCTTTAGTGAGCTTATTCCCACCTTCAGTTGTGTTGGATTAACCTTATTTTTCAATATTACCTTCATAGCTTCCGCTGATTCATTCATTTTGGATTTTAGAATAAGTTTGTATCTCTTTTCGATGTTTTCATGTGAAATTTTCCGACTAGCATCAGCGTAACTTGGCTTCCGATCAAAAGATGGCGCAGCTTTCTCCCCTTCCATTTTTCTATATGATAAGGCTATTTCACTTTCCTCTTGCTTTTTAACCGCAACTTGAAGTTCCTTAATCACTTCTTCTTTAGTTTCTACATCCTTTTTTAAAGTATTAATTGCCTTCCTTAAATCACTTACCGATTTAATTATTTTCTTCTTGAAATCGTTTCTGATGTTGCCACTCTTTTCAGCAACCTCAAGTAAATCAATTAAAGCACTTTCAGTCTTCTTATCAATGTCTTCCATGGTTTTTTGTAATCTTTAGGATCTTAAAAGTATTAAATTATATATCCGAAGTGAAATAGTTGAAATACAGTAAAACTTGCCGTGTTTAACCAACACACGATAGTAACAGTCACAGTCAATATTTAAATGGTACAAAACCACAATTTCATAAAAGCAGCCAAACTGCTAACACTTACACTAACAAAGTATACTTATTACTTCATTATTATAACGTTATATATAAAATCAGAGAGAAAATACACTATTTTAAGCTCAAATATTCACAGTATAATTCAAGGAAAACTTGTACAATTCCAAGGCCCTCTGAATATGTATGTATGTATGTATGTATGTATGTATGTATGTATGTATGTATGTATGTATGTATGTATGTATGTATGTATGTATGTATGTATGTATGTATGTATGTATGTATGTATGTATGTATGTATGTATGTATGTATGTATGTATGTATGTATGTATGTATGTATGTATGTATGTATGTATGTATGTATGTATGTATGTATGTATGTATGTATGTATGTATGTATGTATGTATGTATGTATGTATGTATGTATGTATGTATGTATGTATGTATGTATGTATGTATGTATGTATGTATGTATGTATGTATGTATGTATGTATGTATGTATGTATGTATGTATGTATGTATGTATGTATGTATGTATGTATGTATGTATGTATGTATGTATGTATGTATGTATGTATGTATGTATGTATGTATGTATGTATGTATGTATGTATGTATGTATGTATGTATGTATGTATGTATGTATGTATGTATGTATGTATGTATGTATGTATGTATGTATGTATGTATGTATGTATGTATGTATGTATGTATGTATGTATGTATGTATGTATGTATGTATGTATGTATGTATGTATGTATGTATGTATGTATGTATGTATGTATGTATGTATGTATGTATGTATGTATGTATGTGTGTGTGTGTGTGTGTGTGTATGTGTGTGTATGTATGTATGTATGTATGTATGTATGTATGTATGTATGTATGTATGTATGTATGTATGTATGTATGTATGTATGTATGTATGTATGTATGTATGTATGTATGTATGTATGTATGTATGTATGTATGTATGTATGTATGTGTGTGTGTGTGTGTGTGTATGTATGTATGTATGTATGTGTGTGTGTGTGTGTGTGTGTGTGTGTATGTATGTATGTATGTATGTATGTATGTATGTATGTATGTATGTATGTATGTATGTATGTATGTATGTATGTATGTATGTATGTATGTATGTATGTATGTATGTATTTTTATTTTTTTTTTTTTTTTTATTTTTATTTATTAATTATTATCTGCATGCCCCGTTACCTTGGTAGCATTACATGCATTCTTTACATTATGCTAATACAGTTTTGCACAATTTTACATTGATATTTACAAGTTGTTTTACACTATATAGATACTTAACGTTAACAATTGTTACAAAATATATACCATAAACTCCTAATACAAGGTTATAACAATAGATTGCGTTATTTGCCATATTTAAATCATTCTATAATTTCAAGTTTTTGATGAATTTGCTGAAACTTCGGAAATATACTGATATTAATTCTTGATTGTTGACAGGCCATTTACCTCCTTCCATTATTATCTCTCGAATTAGAATAGATCTTTGGTATTCTGTATTTTCACACTGATAAATCAGATGATTGACTGTCTGTTCTCCTTTGTTACACGTGCAGGACGGATCATTTATGATGTTAAATCGATATAGGTAAGAATTTGTTTTTCCATGTCCTGTTAATATTGCTGTTAATTCTGGGTTTGCTGGAAGTTTTAATTTTAGTCTGTCTAGAACTGTGGGAAAAAATGATTTAGTAACTGCTGCGTTATTTGTGCTATTCCATCTGCTCTGCCATTGTTCTAGTGATAAATTATTTATTTGTGATATGATGGTGGATTTCGGAATTTTGTAGTATATTATTTCACCTTCTGCAGAAGCTTCTTTGGCTAATCTATCAGCTAGTTCATTACCAGCAGTACCATTATGGGCCTTCAACCAGCTGAAGTGAATTGTCCACTGACGTTGTTGAAGGGCATTAAGGGTATTGTGTATGTTATCTATTATAGAATTATGGTTACTATTATTCTTCAATAAGGATATTGTAAC
>CM060964.1:160728064-160750564 GCA_030765045.1 Tenodera sinensis | reverse complement strand
TGTATGTATGTATGTATGTATGTATGTATGTATGTATGTATGTATGTATGTATGTATGTATGTATGTATGTATGTATGTATGTATGTATGTATGTATGTATGTATGTATGTATGTATGTATGTATGTATGTATGTATGTATGTATGTATGTATGTAGGTAGGTAGGTAGGTAGGTAGGTAGGTGGGTGGGTGGGTGGGTAGGTAGGTAGGTAGTTAGGTAGTTAGGTAGGTAGGTATGTGTGTATGTGTGTATGTATGTATACAGGTGCAAATTAATCACACCGCAGGAATTTTACTGATGACAGACGGTTCATACACATCAATTTGAGATAGGAAACCTATGGTCTGGGATTACAAATTACAAAACCATGCCTTAAAATTCTTTGAGGGTATGTACGCCACTGATCATATCCACTGCAGCTGTAACGCGTGATGAGAGAACAAGCGGGCGAGTTCTGTAGCCTGTCTATTTAGCGTAATGGATAAGGCGCAATGGCGCTAAGGGACTCACATGTTAAAATAGCAGCTTCAAATACCCATAAGCCCATATTTTTATGTTCTTTCTTTCCCTCCTTCTTGCCTCCTTCCTTCGCTCCTTCCCTCCCTCCTTACTTCCCTCCTTCCTTCCCTGCTTCCTTCCGTCGTTCCTTCGCTCCTTCCCTCCTTCCTTCCTCCGTCCCTCCCTCCTTCCCTCCCTCCATCCCTCCTTCACTCCCACCTTCCGTCCTTCCCTCGCTCCATCCTTTCCTCCCTCTCTCCTTCGCACCCTCCCTCGCTCCCTCCCTCCCTCCTTTCCTCCCTCTTTCCTTCCCAATCTCCCTCGCTTCCTTCCTCCCTTCATTTGTTCTTTCTTTCTTCATAAGTGCATGTTTAATTTAATTTGACTTACAGTAAGCATTTGTGTGACGTAATTTTTCTTTTGGTTAACTATTTATTATTTACACTTGCATGACCTAAATAGTATGAACACACTGAGGAATTTGTTTTCACTGAAATGAGATGGTTCAAGCCTAACTAGCAGCTTAGAAACAAGTAAATAATTGATAAGCACTTGAAAGAGCTACATGCGATTGAATTATTATAAACATAATATGAATTAATATTAACATTACAATACAATAGGTAGATACAAGCAGAACGCAGGTAAGGAAATAAATAATGAGTACGTGCATGTTTCATATCTTGGTACCTTAGTTAAATCTGATAATAAATTGAGCGATACAATAAGAGGAAGGATACATGTAGGGAATGAGCTTATTATGCAAATAAAAATATTTTCTCTAATGGAATAATGACCAGAAATACTAAACTCGAAGTTCATAAACCATTAATACGGCCAGTAGTAACGTATGGGTCTGAGGTTTGGTGTACCACAATGAACGATGTAAACGCTTAGCGATCTTTCGAGAGAAGAGTACTCAGACAAATGTTTGGACCTGTAAATTGCGGTGTACAGAACTGGAGAGTGAGAAAGAATCAGGAAATAAATTATTTAATAAAGGTAAACAATTCTATGTTTGTTGTATATGTTGGTGGTATTTTGCTATTTTAAAGCATAAGCACAACATTGCTCTCGAAACGGAAAAGAAGGGGGGGGGGGGGGGGAATGGTTTACCTCTCTCTGGGTTTGAACTCCATTTCTGGGACTCATTAGGTCCACAGTCAATCAGCATTACCGTGCGGCCAAACGACACGTTTTAGAACTACCCTATATTACTGTAGCCGCTCGCCACAAACTGTTATCCATTGCAGTGGTGGCAGCCACATGTTATTTCTCCAATTTAAGCGATTTTGGTAACGCTACAATTTACAAATGCTTCTTCAGAGAGACAGTAGACGGACTTTACTAATTTCCACATAAGCACTATTTCGATTCCAGTGGATAATATTGACATATTTCTTTCTGTTTATGATTTATTGGTCACAATCTGTAATTACTTCGAATACGTATATCTTATTAACTTGACATCATAGACCATTAATTTCCTATCTCAAATTGACTGTCTATGAATCCTCTATTACCAGTAAAATTCGTGCTGTGTTATTCATTTATACCCTGTGCACACACACACACACACACACGCGCGCGCGCTTGCGCGCTTATGACCTAGAACTTGAGCACCCTTAAACCAAACCATACCACACACACAGAGAAGGAAAGAGAGAGAGATAGAAGATGTCCCAAAGCCCACCGACAATGATTAGTATGTTGTGTGGGATGATAAACTGATGGTTTTCAAATAGGAACCCGTATCCGGAAATGCACGGTTTGGACAATGTAGCGCATCAAAAGTGTGAGATGGACGTGCCTTCACATTTCGTCAACAAACACAACATCGAACTGCCGACATTATAAACGGGCCTTGAACTGTGTACCTCCTACGTCATTGTAGGGCCTATATCGGTTGTGGTGAGCCTCATGTACATGGCCTATACGTGCGGTTGTCTGAAGATTTTCAATCGCTCCGTGGACTCGAGCCATAAGGTCCTCCGCTGATGTTGCAGCAGTGCAATAAACCACACTCTTCATACAGATCCAAAGAAAATAGTCGAGAGGTGTCAGATCTGCCAACCGTGCTATCAATAGAACTGGTTCACGTTTACCAATTGATTGATTTGAATATGTGACTTTGAGGTGATTCCGCACATTTACACCAAAGTGTGCTGGAATTTCAGCAGCTGTGTACTGGTAGGTGTCCCACTGCTGTTAAAAACGTTACTGTACTGGAAACTGCACATGTAACGCAGTGGGATATGCACCAAGAGCACAATGGAGGAATTTAGCACATGCGCAGGAATGTTATTATGCTCGGGTTGTTCATCCCAGTACACAGACGGCTAAAGGGAAGCATACCTTCGGTATTAAGATACCGAAACGAATGTTAACAACTTGTCACAATCGTTCGTTCTCACACCTCGACGCTGCCCAGTGTGCAAACCGTACATTTCCGGACAGGGGTTTCTATTTGAAAATCAATTAGTTTGCCATTCTGCACATATTCCATATATACCGGGTGTCCCAAAAACACCGACAACGCTTAGTATGTTGTGCAAAATGGCAAACAGAACGATTTTCAAATAGGAACCTCTATCCGGAAATGCACGGTTTGGACGTTGGGCAGCGTTGAAGTTTGAGATATATAATTGATATATACAAACTTCCTCCCCTGCCGGCGGGCATTGCACCATGTGAGGCAGCAAAAACCAGCGCTCCTGGTCTATCTTGTAGTATGGCTTGCGAGACTGCATCATATTTTACATTGACCAGTTGGCCTTCTGACAGACTTCACATGTCGCAGTTAGCCTTCTAACGTTATGCCTTGACTACGGTATATGCTCGCTTACTGCAAGTGACGCTTTTTTTCCCTTTCTGCATGTACTGTAAACCCCGCGCGACAGCCCACGAAGGGCCAAGGCCTACCTCCCAGCCGCTGCGTCCCCCACCTCTGCCCACTACAGGCGTCATTGGTGAGGTGTTCTGCATGTATTAGAGCCAAATTATATGCGTTAATCACTAAGTTATCCAACTGTTTCGGCACATACGTCGTCCATCTAGGCTATCTCTCCCCTGCAATCTTTACAATACCCCATTCCTTATTCCTAAGGTTACCAAAATATTGTTATTTTCGGTGATGATCCCAGTTTTATACTAAGCTCTGTGTACTGTGCTTTCAAACTGTTTCTCATTTCTGCTATCAGTCGTTTGTTTAGACTGAGCTCGAGAGTGAGGATCGGGACCACCCTTTGTGTACCTGTTTGGCACTCAGGTGGGTTCTTACATTTGAGAGAGAATGTCAGTAAATGTATTCTGCTAACTGGAATATCTTTTATTTCCACGTCATATGAATGTCGTTTCATAAGCCTGGCGTGAAATCTTGGAGCTTGTAAGCTTGCAAGTTTTGTTAAGGGACAGGCTGACGTGATCTGTGAAAATCATATATTTGTTAAATATATATGTTCTGAATTTCTGCAGTGCGTGGTAAACTGCCGAAATTTTTTTGTGACGTAATACGGGCGACTGCTTTTGCATGAGCCAAATGTCTGGAGTATTTGGATATAACGTGAATGCCGCCATCATTGTCCCGTTGAGTCAATATGGCGCCGAAAGACGAAGTGGTCGCAATAAATTCCAAATGGCCGGTTCACATCAGATCTTTCCATCAAAATAGCTTGCACAAACAATTCCTTCACACGCTCAAATGCAACCTGTTCATGATAAGTCCAGCGCCATTTTATTCCCTTCTTGAGCTAAGCTCTTAACAGTGTAGTCTCTCTTGTAAAATTACACTCGAATCTGACTTGGTAGTTTAGGATGCTAAAAATCGTCCTGAGTTCCTTTAAATTTTTCGGCCCGGTGTCCTTTGTATGGCTTCCACTCACTCAGGATCTAGTGACACATCGCCTCCGGAAATGATATACCCTATGAGTCGCACGTGGGTGGAAAAGAAATTCGGACTTTTCTAAATTTTTAGTCATGCTACGGTGTGTCAGTCACTTTGAAATGTAACTGAACAGTCTAATGTGCTCTGAGATATCCGTATCGTGTACTAAAAGAGTCATCAACGTAATGTTTCATGAATTCATGTGTAGCGTCACCAAAACCTGCATGCAGTTCCCTCAAACAATTACCACTGATGATCGCCACACCTGTCGGACGTTGTGTAAATTCATAGACTTGTCCAGCCCGGATGAATCTGCAATATTTCCTCAAATGTTCCCTTAGTTCTATCTGCAGGTATGAGTGCTGCAAGTCTAAAGAAGGAAACCATCTTTTGTGTCCTGTTTTACCTAGTATTTGACCTATCCATTTTGGTTCCGAGATCATCGATCGCTATAAATCTATTCAGCCTACGAGCATCCATTGTAATTTTGAGTTTTATTGTGCTTCCTTACAATTCCTATAGAGTTCAGTACGGTGACACACACAGTTCAATAATACCGTCTTGAAGCATTTCGTGTATTGCGCGATCTACACTTTCGCTGATATGAAAGGGAATTGGGCGACAATTATGTCTAATAGGCTCCATTTCCTGCATTCTAAACTCACATCGGTACACATTAAACAGGCCAGTTGTTTCGGCAAGCATCTCTCGATTTCGGTAGAACACTTGGAGTACTGCCTCCTTTTGTTCCGCACTTAATACGTTTGTCCCCCTTATCTTTCCCTGAATCTGTTTGGATATGTTTCCGGGAGATCCTGCTTCTACCTGCGTATGGATCTATGTTAGTTTTAGAAGGACTGAGTTGTTGTTGCATTTATAGATTAAAAGAACTAACAATTATGGATTCATTACCTACCTCAATTTCACTCCCATCATACAATTCCTTATCAACACAGCATTTATCGTAGTCATTATCACTGCCTGTACCGTGCTGTGCATTTTTAATCGCACATATTTCTCCAGTCTCTACCTGAAAATATTTGACGAGGAAACAATCTCCCTGTAAATCTCTTTCTCCTTCGTTCTCGGGCGGGCTTAATTGCGGCCTTTGTGTGAAAGACGTTACTACATAGCGGTTTTCTGTGGATAAGCCTAGCTCTTCATTGTCATAATCAATTTTGGCCCGCAATGCATCTAAGATATTGTTCCCGATCAAAAGCTGAAATGTAAGTAGCGGAAAAACTAGAAATATAAACTCCGTCTCTACACCTTCAATTTTAATGAAATCATCACCTCCATCTTTAACCATTGTTTACTTTTGCCTACCACCATTGCACAATATACGTTCTTTACCAGATGCGTGTGTAGTTTATACCCAATTTTTACTAAACTGACATAAATTTTGGCTACAAACCCATGATGATGTCCCTGTATGAATAATAGCATAATATACATTGCTTTTAATTTCGACTGCAATGTTGGGCGCCTTCACAATTCCACCTACTTTATTACTGTATTCCGTGTGGTTCTCTTTTTGTCTTCAGAACCTGTTTTGGCATTCCTTACACTTACAACTTTTACAGGTCTATTGTACCCGTTTTCTATATTTGTAGTTCTTACATCATCTGTGGATATATCGGAGGACGCAACAAAGCCTCTATTCAGTTTAAAGTTTGGTCACGTGTTACGTTTGTGACTGGCACAGAGCTTCTTGTATCCTGACTGCTCAAGTAGGCGTGGCACATGCCTGTAGTTTTCGGGTGAATATGTACCACAGTCTCCGGTGATGACCCTGGTACTCATTCGAGTCAGGCTGCTTGAAAATGCTTGCCCTCAATTATAATTCCTGTAACTTTCGCGAGATTCGTTACCAACTCGTCTTTGGGAATTGAAGCCTATAAAATTAATGTGGTGAGAGCGGTCATTTTGCGGGAGATTTCGCCTTTCGAAATCCCGTTTATTTCTTGCCCTATTACGTTCCAGGTAATGTCTGGACATCTGATTTCTGTATCTATTTCTCAAGTTATATGTCTGGCATTAGGTGATTTCCATTGGTTCCTGCCCTGTTCCGTTAAATTTTCCTGCAGGTTACTGCTGATACAAATTCCTGTTTACCCTCCTTTCATCCGGAGCCGAAGCAGCTTGAATGCCGCTGCAATCGTTCTGAGTCTGCCAACAGCTAAATGATATTTTATCTATTCAGTGAAGTGGTGAGCTATAAGGGAGACTAATTCCTCCTCTTTCATTGGCGACCCCAGTAATTGACTCTGTTGGGCCAATTTCAGAAAGGAATCTACCATCGTCTCATTTCGATTGTGTTGGTATCTCCCGATATTAGTTTGCGTTTGCGCAATATATTGCGTGCTGCTATACCAATACATGCTTAGAAAGCCCGTGGGAATTGCTAATAGGACGAGTGATTACCCAACGTGAGTCTAAAGCAGATTAGCGACTGGCATGACAATGCCCTCCTAGTTATCAACATTTTATACTGTTCTGGGTATCTCTTAACATTAAATACGACTCCACGTTCCATTATGTAATGGCGAGAGTTGTCATGGCGGTCATCAAAGATGAGTGAGTGGAATTTAATGGCACGTTGACAGCTAGTTCATTTGGGCCCGGGTCATCCAAGATTCGGTTGGCTATTTCCTTAAACAATTGATACGGCATAGACACGTAATTATTCATGCACAAAACTGTGCTTGAATGTAAATCCCCCTTAGTGGATATTGTAGGAGAAAGTGCATCAGTACGCATTTGTTCTGCCAACTGGATGTTTCTCGAAACATCCGGTGAGCTGGCTGGGTGAGTGCTCTGACCGTGATTGTCGACTCCCTTTCGGGCCTTTGTGCGTAAGAGCGTAACGCTTCTAGCTCATGTAATGCTTTACCTATCTGGGAGTGAAGCTTGATAAGGGCCTTACTTTTCGGGAACACATCAACGACCTATCAGCGCGCACCGGCGGGGCAATTGCCTCACTGTACCCCATGCTGCGGTCGGGAATGCCAATTCCCTTAAAGCTACGCCTCTTTCGGGCTCTTATCATCCCTATCCTCCTGTACGCCTGCGAAATCTGGGGCATGGCTGCAGATACCCATCTCCTGCGTCTACAACGTATACAGAATAGAGGTCTTCGGGTAATCTATTCTGTATGCCGTTGATTCCCTACGAGACTACTGCACGAAGCCTCGTCCCTCCCGTATGTGGAGGACGAAATTAGGCGCCGGGCAACTAAATTTTACGACCAGTTTCCACAACTTCGGAGCGCCCTGGTTAGGTCTCTTGGGGACTACATCCCTAGAGAACGCACGCTTGTGCGACACCGGGTTCCCCGCATGGCTTGCGGGCACCCCCGGTAACACAGGAGCTACTCCATCAACACCGCAAGCTGGGCTCCTTATAGTCCTTCCAAGAGAAGCTTGGAAGTCTAAATTTCTTCTTCAAATATCCATATTTGGACCACTCACCAGCAGTGCCCAACGGTAGTTGCACACTGAAATAAGAGCCGTCGAGGAGCATAAAACTATGCTACCTCCTTATAACCTACAATCCCCATTCTTCACCAGCCATCCTACAACATCCTAAGTCCCGTCATATAGTGGTTAAACCCTAAAAAGGGTAGGTACACGAATGACACACCTCGGGCTGTTCTCAGCCTGCCATATGGTAGTCAGTCTCATGTAATGCTTCCTCAATTCTAAGGTTGGTCGATTGCTGAGCTCTAGAAAGTTGCGTAATTGAGTCTTCTAGTTTTGTTACTTCCCTTTCCTGGACCTCTTACTGATCGTGAACATTTTCTTCAGCTGTCATTTCTGCTTCTAAAATGGTTTATAATGTGCGCCGTTCTTTTCCAATGATTCCACAATTACTCTGAAGTTCAGCACTCAAGGTATTTAGCATTTCTATATTGCTACTTCTTATTTCTATACACTGCTGTTTTAGTTTCTCAACTTCAGTCTGTGATTCTTTCAATTCACCTCTAGCAGAACATCTTCCTGCATTGTATCTTGGAAGTTCTAATTTGTTCCAAGTGATTCCTGAGTGCTCTTTGCTGCAATGCTAGTCGGTGTCCTATCATCTGCTCTAACCTACCACCTAATGTTTCCTCCAAAGCCTTATTTTGATTTTGCAAGCTCTCCTGCAACCTTTTTTCTCATGCACTGTTCTGATTTTGGAATTGTTTATTTTGATTTTTAAAACTCTCTTGCAACCTTTTTTCTAATGCACTGTTCTGATTTTGAAATTCTTATTTTTTCCCGTGATTTTCCTATCCAAATAAGTAAACATTTGCTGCATCACTTCGGCCAGATTGCCTTTGGTCATGTTGTTGTACACTGATACCTACCTAGCAATACTTAAAATCTTTTTTTCACTATGTTCTGCTGACCCACATTATACCTGCATGCTTCCATTGTTGCACATCTCTCCCTCCATTTGTTTGAAATTTATCTTTAGAATTTTCCTTTATCTTAGTAATATCAACGGTTATTAAAACAATTACTACAACAATTATACAATAATACATGTCTCACCCAACATATCTTTGAAGTTTATAAGTAGCCCTAGGTTTTTCTTGTTCCTTAGTAACATCAATATTTATTACAACAATGACACAATAATACAATGATATGTGTACATTACTCTTTTGTTATGTATAGTCCTTGGTCCTGAATGCTGAGAACACGCTGGTTAGTGTGTTCATCGGCCTGTGATCGTCGCTGCGATGTTAGGGCCTGGGGTTCAATGGTCGTAGCGATGTCCCTCTGGGCTCACCTTCATTCCATCGTAAATCACATCGGAAATCGTTTGGGGGCCATGTTGGTACTAGGCACTTTTCACCGCGGGATATGATGGATCCACTTTACAGGGAAGGCGTGGGTGGATAATGCGTCTGTCTCTTAAGCTCTCTTTCTCTCAGGGTATAGTGTTTCGATGTGGAACTATGAAGGCCTTTTGTGTCTGAATATCTTTAATCGCACACAATGCTTCGTTTCAACCAATAATTGGACATAAGATTTCACTAGAAATACACTTTTTGAAGTCCTCTGAATAAACAATGTTTTCAGAAAAAGATCCATAAGTGTGTGTATGAACATCGTAGCTCAAGAATAAAAAGCGGTGTTGATTTCTAAGTTCAACATGCTCCAAGAATGCGGTACGAAGGTCTTTGTAGAAGACTACAACAAACTACTGTTTACATGGAACATTTTTCAAAAATATTGATTTTCTCAAAAATGTCTAACGGTGTTTATTAAGAAGCCATATGTTTAAGATATCATGACAAATTAAGTGTATGTATCTTGAATTTTCTGGGAATTGCCTCTTAAGAATTCTTGAATTACTTTTGCATAATTTGTAAGCCATAACAGACAGACAAACTCATACTGCACAGAAAATGTAGATCCCGTTAAAGTACATAATTCATGTCAGATTTTTTCCAGACTTAAGCATTTGTGAGATATTCCTTGTAACTCGTTTGAATTTTACAATATCTATACTTTTCTCGAATAGGAAGTAATTAGTCCTTGTTATGTCCTGGTCATCCAAAGAAAATGGAATGTCAAAGCCATCACATAGCGACCACCTTTCAAAAGATTTAACTTTTGCTTCAGCCTGATGTATTATGCTATCCCCATTGTACTAAAAGGAAATGCATAATAAGTTTCTGAAAAAGATGATCTCCACGATGAAGTAGATAGAAGAATAAGCGTTCATAAGAATATTTTGTATAGGAGTATCATGCCGGTACAACGCTCCTGATTTTCCCTTCCTGATCATTTAAAGGACCGCCTCCGTAGCGCAGCTGGTAGCGCACTTGCCTCTGGCGCGGAGGATCCGGGTTCGATCCCCGGTACAATCATGTGGATTTTATCCCTCTGGGAGGTCTGGCACGTGGTGCAATCAGCCTCGTTAGTCCCGGGGGGACCAATTGATGGAAAAGTAGCGGCCCCAGATCGTGAAGACCGCATAACTGGCCGGGAGGGGTTGGGACGCTGACCGCGTACCACCCTCCAGTACTGCACCCCACCAATGACACCTGTAGTGGGTCAAGGAGGGGGACGCAGCGGCTGGGCGGTAAGGCTTGGCTCTTCATGGGCTGTTGTGCCGGGGCTTAGCTATCTCATTTAAAGAGAATGAAACAAAGTAATCACACAGCGACCAGCTCTTAAAGAATGAATTCCCTTAAGTTCACTGTATGCGCATAGTCTCATTGTATTCTCCAGGAAATATGTAAGAAAACCATTTCCGCAAACGTTTATCTGAATTAACATGAATTAGGCGGTAGAAGTAGAGATTACATGAGAATAATTTTTCAAGATTGTATAGAGAAATCATGTGAATATAACACATCATGTTTAAATAATATGAATAAAAATGAAGCGAGTGAGACAAGTGTAATATCAGTAATCATTAACGAAACCACTGCTGTATCAGATAAATCTCGACTATCAACTGTTCTTCGTTACGTCACACCAGAGGGATGGGTTGAAGAAAGATTTGTAGGGTTTTGGGACGTCAGTAGTGACCACTCCGACGCTTGCGCGAAACTCAGGCTACGGCCCGATAGCGTCATCTTTGGAACAGCTGATCGAGGCGAACCGAGGCCAACGTGAATGTGACTTTCCCGTAAGCATCGGGGCGAACCATTATAAACAGTGCTTCCTATTGGAGAAAAAGAGTAAGGAAACGATATCCATTAAATTGTCACTCATTATTGAAAATAAAAATGCGTGACGAAAATACCTGCACAATATTATAATACGTTACATAAATAATAAATCGCATATAAATATCATAAAAATGTACTATCTAACCATGTCAATAGCTGCTATTGTTATCAGATTTTAAGTATTGCCAAATTTAATTCCACTGAAACTGAATATTTACATTAAATGGAACATTCCACTCTCATTAGTATTTTTAATATTAATGGCCCATTGTGACTAACCGGTATATTATTATAACTACTCAATCATATTAAAAGAATAGTGATATTGATATGTTGCTTACCCCGGAGAAGCTGAAAGACTTACTTTTCAACATCAGTTGTATAAAGATCTGTAGGTCCCTGAGAACAGTTTTTGGGTGTAGATTTACCCTTTCAATGTCTGCTTCATATATATAGACACTTATATACACACACGCATTCACTCCAGAACTATATCTCCCATCACGCGCGAGCGCACGGGCGTTTTTTTTATTTTTTTATTTATTTTTTTTTTCAAGTGAAGGAAAGGTCCATTTACGGAGCCCCATGTACTGGGATGACATAGAGGGGGCTGTGGGCCTCACCCGAAGGCACTACTCCACTAAGGAACCTAAAACGGGGAGAATTCAAGGAAGGATATCCGGTAGTACCGTGAATTAATGGTGTGGAACGTGGTTAAGGTCCCCTCATGTTTCGCCACCTTTCCTACAACGCCATGCTCTTCTTAAATAGGGTGTTCAACATGTGTCTCACCCTGGGTCACTTCCCAAGAGAGTGCAGAGAGGCTCGGGTGATCTGCATCTTGAAACCCGGAAAACACCCAGTACACCGCTCCAACTACCGATCCATAAGCCTCCTATTTATCCTCCCAAAAGTTCTCGAGGGGATGCTCTTAAACCACTTGTCCCTATTATTGAGAGACATTCAAGCCATCCCTGAGCATCAATTCGGTTTTCGTTCTGGGCACTCTACGCCTCAGCAGTTGCTGCGGGTAGTGGCGGCTGTTGCCCTGGGTTTCCAGGAACGCGCCTTCACTGCTGCGGTATCTCTGGACGTGGAGAAGGCCTTCTCAACGACCTGGCACGCAGGGCTCCCAGCCAAACTCATCCAACTGGGACTACCCACACAACTAATCAACATACTACACAGCTTCCTCAGACATCGTACACTAAAAGTTACAGTCGCGAGGAGAACATCTACACTTAGACCAATAAGAGGCGGAGTCCCTGAAGGCTCTGTACTGTGCCCCACGCTATTCAGCGTCTACATGGAAGACTTTCCATCAGAGCCTCAGGTCAGTATAGCTCAATATGCTGACGACGTGCTGCTGTTCTGCACCAACAAACACATTCTCAGAGCCTTCAACCCCATACAGCGACACCTCCGCCTCGCCCAGGAATGGTTCCGGCGATGGCGAATGTCCTTTAATCTGGACAAGAGCCACGCCATCCTCTTCACAAGGCGCCACATCTCCACAGACTACCCCACTTTCCAACTTCGAGGTCAAAGAATGGAGTGGAGAGACTCCATCACCTACCCAGGAGATAAACTGGATAGGTGTTTAACTTTCCACGGGCACATCAGAGACCTCTCGGCAAGGGCTCAGAGGGCTATTGCCTCACTGTATCCTATGCTGAGGTCCGAGGTGCCAGTCCACCTGAAGTTACACCTCTTCCGGGTTCTTATAATCCCGTCATGCTTTACGCCTGTGAAGTGTGGGGCATGGCAGCAGGCAGTTGGCTCCTGTGGCTCCAAAGGGCGCAGAATAGGGGACTCCGGTCCATCTTTTCTGTTCCCATAGCTTTCCCCGTGAGACTACTTCACGAAGCCTCATCCCTTCCATACGCGGAGGATGAAATTTGGCGCCGGGCAGCAAAATTCTACAAGTTACCAACTCATGAAAGCGCCCTGGGGACTATGACTCCAGAATACGCCGCTTTAGGTCGTACAGGGTTCCTCGCATGGCTTGCGGGCATATCCCATAACCAAGGAGTTAATCCAACAGCAGCATAAGCTAAACTCGAATTATAGTCCCAACAAAGAGTTGCTCGGCTCAAAATTCAAACCCTTAACAAAATTCTAAATTATAAATCTTAAAACTTCATTTTAAAACTTTTTCTTCCGTCAGAATGCAGACTTTGCTGCCTTCTGTGAGTCACTTGTCAAGGGGTAAAATAGTTTCCTTCAAAATCACACTAACCTAAAACCAAACAAAGCCATCCTTACATACCCATCTCAAAATAAAAAAGTCTTATCTGCTGTTAAACCCTATTGGGGTAGGTACGCAGCAAAAACCCATCGGGCTGAACCTTAGCCTGCCAGTACCTCGTAGTCGTAGTGGCTAAGGTCACACTTTCACTGGGCACACCAAAAATATGCGTCTTAGCTTATGCACAGAACTATTTACACTTCACTTCACTTTGTACAGTATACTATTAACTATTTACAATATCATCCCCTGCCCATATAAGCTGAAAATATAAGTTTTCAACTTTTTTACTTTTCTTGAAGGGTATTTGATATAATACGATTGGTCGTTGGACATTTTCAGAAAGTTATTTATCAGAATTTGGTTTACACAAAGGGCAACACTGCCTAATTTTTCCATTAAGACCTTATTTAATAACAATTTACATGCAGTATTTTCCATATGTGACCTCAATAATCTTAAACTGCAAATTTTATGAGCCACTAAGAGCTTTTTTCCACATTTTGAAAGTTTCTGCATGTAGTCTTTTACCAATAATGACATGGTATGCCACATCAATCCAACATACTGTAACTTTTGGTGTGGGTGTGGAGTAAATACGACAGATGTAGTCGAGATAAAGAAACACTTTTATTTCCGTAAACAGTAACTTGTACACTCGTTGCAACAGCAAGAAAGTCTTTTCCGATTCTCCAACAGCACGGCTCCGAACTCGTAACACAAAGAACTAACTCTTCTCCGTCGGCACAACTCTCCACATCGTCTGTCCGTCTCCGTCGGCACGACTACTCAACCTTCACATACGTCTGTCCTCTCCGTCGGCACGACTACTCAACCTTCACATACGACTGACTCACTCTTCTGTCGCACTTTACCGCTATTTATATCTCCCAGGCACTATTCTGGAAGCTTCAGGAACGTTCACTTATTTTGCGGTGAAATACAAAGCAGACATTTCTAGAGGCCTCTATCACTTTCTCTCTTTCGGCAAGCGCTCAACAATGCGGCCATTCTCTGTCTCTTTCCTTCGACTCCTTTGCGGTAGCGCCGACAATAATGCGCTGGGCGACACTGCTGTTGTCGGCAATTAGATGCGGCGAGCGCGGTGACACTACATACAAAATACAATGTTTTCAATAGGCAAGGTTGACCTTCCTCTTTCCAAGTCTTTAACAAGGTCATATGAAGAATCTACTTCCACTTCTTTGTTTTAACTGGAATATTGGTACAACATCATTGGGAATGACATCCATTTCAAAGTATTCCAGAGACAGAACATAAAAAAAGTTATATCAGTATCTTTGTCATAATTTTGTTGAGTAAGCTTACATTGCCATTTTGAGCAGCCAACAGTACAGAATTCTTGAACTTTAGTTCTGTTTCGTTTGCTGAAACCTGCAGGTAACTGATATAATAGTTTTCACCACCTATGTAGTCGTATATAGCAGCCAAAACGACCCTCCAAATTGTTACTCTCAAGTTTTCTTAGCAAAATGTAATCAAATCCATATTTTCCAAATATATATGGAATTATTTCAAGGAAGATTCGAGCGTCGTAATCAGAGATTGAAATGTTTGAGGAGTTAAACCCCTGCCAGAGGGAACAGACACTCGCCAAGAATTTAGCCAATGACAAATTTTATTTAGAAATTCAAGCTGCATGTCTGATGGGCTTTTAATCGCCTCCCTGTATGGATCATTGAACCGCTTCCCCTCAAACAGTCTAAATTAACAATTTTGCACCAGTTGACAATTATATTTAGGAAAATTACTATCTTATTTATTTCTTCAGAAACACCAGGCAAATCTTTTGTGGCATGTTTCAAGAGAACAATATTATTATCATTAAAAGTTTTCAAAACCAGGCTCACATTCTGTTTCTGAATAGCAGATGGATATAATACTTTAGCTGAAAGTGTATGTCCATATTCAACAAGTGTCTCTTTTCTTTCTCATACATTAATTCTAAATGCCTGTACTGTGCTGAGAATATATTAGAATCATTATTCATGTCGGGAAAATACTAAGTATTATTTATATTAGTTTTTGTTTCCCAGTCATTTCTAATACACTTCAGAATGCGAAAAGTGTCAAATATAAAAAAGAGCCTTCGAGATGAGGTTAATGAATGAGTAATGCTAGACTGCAAAGTTTTATTTGATATCATAAGTTCACAGGCCTTTCTGTTGATCATATCGTTACCTGCTACTAGGCAAACAGCTTTAAAACCTATCCTTTACAGCAAATTCAGAATATCAAGTATGAACTACTTCAACTGTTCACTAGTAATATTAATAACTGGGATGGTGGCCACTACATGTAAATACTTAGATAAGAGTGGGGATAACATAAACACTTGTGCTGTCTTAGCACATTTTTCAGCACCATTACTACTGCCATAAATTTCTCCACCCTTAACTGACAGTCGAGGTTGTATATACATCTCATCCATTATCAGTGGTACCAACTATTCACGTGATTGTAAGTGTTTAATTCTGTTCTCCAAATATGAGCTTCTTTCTAGTGACAATTCATAGGGTGAAACTAATTTTTGCGAGGTACGTGGGTGTGGCAAAATCAATAAACCACATTTCCCCAAAGCATTATACTCAGATAACAGGGAATTCCATTGGTGGTATCCAATAAACAAATAAGAATATTTCGCTTGTGCTTAATAGTTGTCCATTTACTGGACTGTGTTTGTCTGGAACTTAAGTATGAAATAACATCATTTATACTATTAACTGAATTGTATTCTTTATTTGACTCGATACTTTCACGAATAGCCTGGACCAAATTTACAATTTCTACGTCAACCAGACGTTTAACCTTTGGAAGTGTCTAAAACAGCAAGTAGGTGTGTTTGGAAAAATAGTAGGCACGGCATTTTCTCTAAGTTTTTGTATTTTCCTTTGATACTCCAGCAGTTCCCCTTTTACTGTAATAACTTTATTCTTATTATACAAGATACTTCCAATTGTTTTACACAGACCAATGGATTTTTAAATTTTGAAAAATCAGTTGGAATATTTCTCAGCCAAGCCTTACGAAGATTTACATCTTTTGGAGTGAGCGCGTTGAATGACTTTCTGCTTGACTGTCATAATTAGTTTTACATCTATACACACTAAAATGTCGACCCATATTGTACAATTCAACACCGAAAACAAAAGTAGAATTACATACATTCCAGTATCGGTATCACCATGTCACAAAATAGGTTATGGATTTTTGAATAACTTCACCGAAAAATTAAAGGCTTCTCAAATCACTTAAAATTACACACTATAAATGAAAATAGTAATTTTAATTTAATAGTTCAACTATAGCAAGTAAAACTTACGAAAACCAGGCGAAAACCTGTTCAATTACTCAAAAGAAACCGTTGAAAGTGGAGCGAAAAACATCTGCTAAATTCTCGTACCCGAAAAAGAAAACTACTGTCAAATGAATTTTGATTAATTTGTAATATTTACAAATAAACTCAATCACTGAAACAGCATATACCGCCACTAATTCACTTTCGATTAAACAAAACTAACACGCGTTCGCAACAATCAACACTGGTAGTCATGTTTGTTAGAGTTCCGGTTCACCCCAATTAGCTGATCGACCTGCTTCAAGGCCTTGATAACGTTGGCCTCTTGACCACACAGCAGTTAGTCTGTCCAAGCATTTGTTCGAACGCATGGAGGAATTCAAATCTGGCGCGAAACTCATAGCGCAAACATATGGTACGGTCATGATGGCTGGAGAACATAACGGTTTACAGTCAATAATTAGAGGGAAATATGAAGAAACTATAGTTGTGCATTGTTATGTACACAAACTTAATTTAGTTTTGCAGCAATCAACAGGCCAGATAAAGAAGGGTAGAGTATTTTTTCAAACAGTGTCAGGACTGTCTACATTTTTTTCAAAATCGCCCAAAAAACAGAAGCTTTAGACACTGAAGTGAAAAAACGCGGCTCAGGGATGTCTGCCACGAGTGGAACTACAAAAGGAGAATGATTGATGTCATTTTCACAACCTAGTAAGCGAAAGGATCTCAAATCACGTCTCGAGGCAATGGCAGAACACACTGGAGAATCTCGATTATGAACGAGACTCCGTGTGGAAAGTAGCTCGCTGCCTAACACGCGATAAAGTGCAAATCCCTCCACTCCATAATAATGGAATCATAGCCACCACCGATAAAGAAAAAGCAAATGCGCTCGCGGACGCGCTACAAGAAACATTAACTCTAAACATCACTCCCTCTTGTCCACAATTCACCGCCGAAACCGAGAAAGAAACGCGCGAATATAAAGACCAAATAACACACAATAAAATAAGAAAAACATGTCCCAGCGAAATCAAATGGCTCATTAAACATTTACCGAAACGAAAGGCCCCTGGGCCAGACAGCATTCCGGCGGTAGCCTTAGCTAACCTACCCGAAGATGCTATCAAACTACTATCCAAAATCTTCAACTATGTGCTAGAGAAAGGGTACTACCCTGACAGATGGAAGTCAGCTATAGTCGTACACTTTCCCAAGAAGGGCAAAGATCTCTCGAACCCACAGAACTACAGACCGATTAGTCTACTAAGCGTTCTGGGAAAACTACTTGAAAAAGTAATACTAAAACGCCTAAATGCACAGTTAATCAAACAAAACATAAC
The DNA here is from genome assembly GCA_030765045.1 of Tenodera sinensis. NCBI lineage: Eukaryota > Metazoa > Arthropoda > Insecta > Mantodea > Mantidae > Tenodera > Tenodera sinensis. The sequence goes on along the minus strand of CM060964.1, from coordinate 160,732,596 downwards.
TATACCCGAACAATTCGGATTCCGCGCACGCCACTCCACAACCCTGCAACTTCTGAGGGCCACAGAACACATCACGCATGGGTTTAACTTCCGAAAATCGACAGGTGCACTCCTACTTATGTAGAACGCGCTTTCGACAGAGTTTGGCACCCGGGCCTGCTCAAGAAACTGAAAACAATATACACGACTCTCTAATAAAACTAATCGCAAACTACCTACACAATCGGACATTCCAGTCCAGAGTAGACAACCATCTCTCTTCCCCCCGCCCTATAAAAGCGGGAGTCCCACAAGGAAGTATATTGGGGCCGAATATCTTTAATATAACAATGAACGATATCCCGAAAACACACAACACGAACTTATTCATCTACGCAGATGACACGGCAATTGTAGCGCAATCGAGGAAAGCCGAGTTCATACACAGGAGGTTACAAAACGCCCTTAACGAGCTACAGGATTGGTTCACCAAATGGAGAATTAAGGTGAATGCCAAGAAAACGCTGGCTATCATATTCACCAAAAGAATCAACCATAGACTACGTAAACACCAGCTTCCACCACTCACCATATTTGGAGAGAACATTGAGTGGAAAAGCACAGTCACCTGGTTAGGGCTTGAAATGGACCAGGGACTCACATGGAAGCAGCATATATTCCAAATAAGGGGAAAAGCGAACGTCCAATTAGGCAAACTCTATCCTCTTATAAACATGAACTCGCAACTAAAACTCAAAATGGGACTAACATTATACAAGACGCTTATCCGCCCTATACTCACATACGCTGCTCCGGTCTGGGGTTATACCGCAAAAACACACATTATGCGCCTACAAAGACTACAAAACAAAATACTGCGACTGGTAGCAAAAGTGCCTTACACTGCACCAGTGGACTTATTACACGACGAATTAAAATGCACACGATAGAGCAATTCATTAAAAAGCTCTCACACGATACGTACAAACACTTGCATAAACGTCACAACCGTTTAGTAACGAACCTAGGCAACTATACTATGGAAATTTATAAACACGCTAGACCGCTAGCGCTTTTCGACAGAAATCTAACTCCAAATAACACGGAAGTAGAGGAATTCCTGAACAATCTACTACACGACTAAATCAGACATTAACACAGGACTGTTCCCTTCTTTCTCACACAACTAAACCTTCCTTTTCCCTGTTTCAGACCGCAGCCTACCACAGAGCCCTACAAGCCCTCGGCGACTGCCGAGGTGGACCGGGAGAACTAGGGCCTCCCACCGGTGTCCTACGTGCGCGGTGAAAGTGGGCCACCGTATGATGGAGTAGGACACTCCGACGACCAGGCGAATCCAGGATTAACGCACATACGACAAGACCTGCCTGTCTCTGGCAGTCGAAGTAGAAAACTAGCACGATAGCATTCATCAAGCACGTATATAATTACAAAACAATAGCTGATACTAACGAGTTGCAGGTGCGACACTAGACATAAGCTTAAATATTGCACGAAAAACACATCCTTTGTACCCTAACACTAACATTAGCTCATATCATAACGACTTGCAGGTCTACGCCTGTGCATCGCTAGATATAAGCTCTAATATTGCACGAATAACATCAGTTTACGCTAACACTAACATTAGCAAATATCATAACGACTTGCAGGTAAATACCTGTGTAACACTATATATAAGCTAAAGGATTGCACGAATAATATCATATTACGCTAACACTAACGTTAGGTAATACCATAACGACTTGCAAGTCTACACCTGTGCAACGCTAGATGTAAGCTTAAATATTGCACGAATAACAACATTTTACGCTAAAACTAACATTAGCACGCACCATAATGACTAACAGGCCTATGCCTGTGCAACTTTAATCACAAGTAAGTACAAATAGCGTCTCATATTAACACCAAGTTAACAACGTATGTAATCCTCATGGTCCTGTCCAGGTTTCATGGGCATTACCAAAAAGCAACTTCTGACTCGCTCGCATGAACTACATGCCAGCTTAAAGCTGTGAAGTACTAACCGGGGCGCTATGCGGGACCCCACTAACGCACGATGATGCACGATAACATTAGCATTGCACCAACTAACACGTGGAGGGTTTTTTTAGTGAGTAACCCTCCCCCCTTCAGGACGCAGGGACCCTCACACTGTTGGCCTCAGCATGTCGGCCTCCGCCTGTAACGGGTTTTTCCCCTCACGGTAAAAAAAATGTCATTTTCAGCTTGAGGACTGAGCTTGCCGCCTTATTTAAACTAATGGCAGAAGATGGGAATGAATGAGATGCTGAAACAAGAGCTTGGGCATCGGGTTCTTACCAGAACCTCCTAAGCTTTGATTTCAGATTCTTACTTTTGGTGTTTTCACTTGTACTTACTAAACCTGATTCTTTATTTAACATCCTCCAGAGAAAGATGTTTGATATTGCTTTCTACAAACAAAAACGTCAGTGACTTCAAAAACAGTTTGAAAGTCTTGCGTGAAAATTTTGACGAATTACTTTGGTCAAGGATAAAATCTGATGAAGATTCCTATGAAACACCAATACCTTCAAAAAGACCGAGACTGGATAAAGGAGAAAATGACACAAAATCGTCGTATCTACGAATACTTTATGAGACCATAGATATGATACTTGGCCAAATAACCAACAGATTCTCGGATATAGACCAACTACAGGTCCTATCTTTGTTGGACAGTGCTTCATACGCGGAATACGACAAGACTTTTCCAGAGAGTGCGTTTAAGACTTTTCTTACTTATAATGGATAGTACTTTAACATAGTGCGATTAAGAAACGAACTCTGTTATTTGTACTCTTCCCGTGAATTTTGAAACAAACCAGTCTACGAAGTTCACAAAGAGTTGTATGTCATGGGATTTAAAGAAGCTTTGCCATAGGTGCATAAACTTCATAAATTAATTTTGACTATTCCTGCCACCAGTGCATCAGCAGAACGATCTTTCTGAGTGCTCCGCAGAATACACACTCATCTAAGAAACACCCAAACTCAAAATAGACTTTCGTCTCTGCCCTCGTTATCAGTGGAAAAGGGATTGCTTAATAAACTTAAAAAGCAACGGCAAGCAACATTTGAAAGCTATCATTGATCTTTTTGGAGAAGAATCGGCGCATTGCACTGAAATACAAATAGACACTGTAAATTGGAGAGATTGTAAATACATTTTAAATAACGTATGTCGCTATAAGTAAATTTATATATTTCTTTGTGTTTGTTTTATGTTATACAATTTCATACAACCTATATAATGTCACCGCGCTCGATGCATCTAATTGCCGACAACAGCAGTGTCACCCATCGCATTATTGTCGGCGCTACCGCAAAGGAGCCGAAGGAAAGAGACAGAGAATGGCCGCATTGTTGGGGCGCTTGCCGAAAGAGAGAAACGGATAGAGGCTACTGGAATCTTCTACTTTGTATATCTCGCCGCAATAAGTGAACGTTCCTGAAGCTTCCAGAATAGTGCCTGGGAGATATAAATAGCGGTAAAGTGCGACAGAAGGGTGAGTCAGACGTATGTGAAGGTTGAGTAGTCGTGCCGACGGAGAAGAGTTAGTTCTTTGTGTTACGAATTCGGAGCCGTGCTGTGGGAGAATCGGAAAAGACTTTCTTGTTGTTGCAACGAGTGTACAAAGTTACTGTTTACGGAAATAAAAGTGTTTCTTTATCTCGACTACATCTGTCTACTTTACTTCACACCCCCACACCAAAAAGTCACACTGGTGTCAGAAGTGAGATTCGTCGAATTGCTTCTAGTTTCGTTACATCGTCGTTAGAAGTTGCAACGTTAGAACCAAGATGGAGGGAGATTCGGAAACCAGGATGATGGCAATGATGAAAGAATTATTCGCCGAGCTGAAAGAGATGAAGACGGCAAACGACAACCTCGCTGCCAAAATGGAAACGTCATACGACAACCTCGCTGCCGAGCTGAAAGAGATGAAGACGGCAAACGACAACCTCGCTGCCAAAATGGAAACGTCAAACAACAACCTCGCTGCCGAGCTGAAAGAGAGGAAGACGGCAAACGACAACCTCGCTGCCAAAATGGAAACGTCAAACAACAACCTCGCTGCCTAGCTGAAAGAGATGAAGACGGAGCTATCGGCGAAAATTGATGGCGAACTGATTGGCGTGACGGAAGACGTGGAAGAACTCGGCGAAAAGGTGGTAGACCTCTGCCAGCACGTGGACGTCGTGGAGGACGACGGGGAACGTCTTGGCGCCCTGGTAGTAAGAGTTGACGAGAGCGTCAAAGTACTGGATGCCAGGGGCAGACGGAATAGCGCGGAGCCGGGGAGGGAGCACCTAGTGGCCGAGGCGACAGTTGCGCCCGTTTCAGATGATATGAGGGAAGACGTGGAACAACTCGGCGAACTGATTGGCGTGACGGAAGACGTGGAACAACTCGGCGAACTGATTGGCGTGACGGAAGGCGTGGAACAACTCGGCGAACTGATTGGCGTGACGGAAGACGTGGAACAACTCGGCGAACTGATTGGCAT